>PVKS010002200.1:8991-122737 GCA_004027875.1 Aplodontia rufa
TTGCTTTGTTTCATGGTCTCTTGCTCTCTCTTGACCTATTGTTGCTTTTCTGTTTTTTTTAAATGAGATATTTGATATTATGCTCCCTTGGGCATGGGAATGCTTCTAGAGTGAGACTCTCACAGGCACTTGGGGCCTGCCCTGAAAATTGGAGTGTGCAGCCCACCAGCAGCTGGGTCCCCCCTGACATCAGACTGTTGCCTCATTAAGCCAGACCTCTCCCTCCCCACTGAGAAAGCTGCTCCAACTCATGCAGTTGCAAATTCTGCACTGGGACATGCTTGGTACCTTAAGATTAAGAGTTTGGGAGAGGCAGGCTCCTACTGAGATGCTCACTGAATGCCCAGAGGCTCTGCCAGCTGAGATGGGAACAGCTGCCAACATGCTCTGCCTTGAAATAGTGTGGGCTGTCTGCCTAACTCCTGTTCTCCTTGGGGGTGAAGGATGACAGTGGTCACTAGGTGGCTAGGAAAGACTGGGGACACCAGAGAGCAAAGAGTGGGAAACAGAATCCTGGGAGGTGGATCAGCATGAAAGCTGTTTCCAAGCCCCTGTGCTGCTCCATTGTTCCATAAAACTTCAGTTACAAAGGCATTGATTCATAAATAAAAATCAAGGATTTCAAGATGGTAACCATAGAGCATTAAACTCATATGTGAAGGCTTTCTGAGCATGGGGATCCTGTGTACCTTCTCCTATCACATGTTCATGAAGCCAGCCTAGAGCTACAGGGGACCAAAGAACTACAAGTAAAGATTCCTCGAGCTCAATGTGCTTATGTAGGGAGAACAAATAAGTTAATAAATTATTTGAAACAGATACAAGTTCGTATATATATCATGTTTATAAAGTAGTTTGATTAAGTTCTATGTTTAGATTTTCAATACACTATTATTTTGTAAACTAAAAGCTGGTTATATTTCCTTATTATTATTACACATATTTTTTACCTCTCTGATTTCCTCAAATTTGATTTAGCAGGAATTGAGTATGGCCAGCTTTGAGGGGAGGGGCACACCACTCACTTAATGACATTCTGGGATCTTCTATGTGTAAGATTTTCCCTGAGAGGAAGGCACATGGGAAAGCATGGGAGAAGGACCAGAATTGGCCTGCTGGTATGAAACCAAAGGGTTGAAGGAAAATCAGTTTGATTGAACTGAAAAACTGGGTCGGAAATTGAGAGAAAGAAGTGGGCCAGCATGTGAGTGTGGGTAAGTTGGCAAAGGTCAGGCACAAGTACCTGACGACCTGGCAGCAGAAGAGGAACTGAGATTGGAATTACAGTGGACATTAGACAGAACTCCCATTCCAGAGTGGGAACTGAGTTCTTGGAGGAAGCAGAGGAAAAAGCTCCATCCCTCCAAGACTAAGTGGGTGGATCAGGGCTGCACTAGCCATTAAACACACTGCTGCTCTGGCACCCCGAGCTGAAGGCATGAGCGCACTCCTCCTGACTGGTTCCCCTACACCATGCATCCAAAAGCATTTATGAAGTTAAGCAGGGTCACAGATTGGACCACAGCAATTCACAGAAAAAAAATTATCTAAATGAAGAGACTTTTGGCAAGTTGCTCAAATCCATCAGCCAGACAGGGGCCTGTGACCCATAGAAAATGACAGCAGGGGACAGCTGGAACTGTCCTTTGGGAATGGTAGTTCTTTGGTCAGCAGTTTTTACTGTAGTCTTGCATGCTGGAGCAAGGAATGGACTCCTCCTGGCTTGGTCACTTCAACATGGGGACACTGGTGAGGATTGCTCAGCTATACTATCACTTTGTGCAATAACTGCTTCCATTTCTAAAAGTACCCCCGATGCAGGATTATATTGTCTGGCAGTGGAAATATAAACTGCCTAAATGGTTCTAAGAAGCAGAGGGAAGGAGGGCTGTTTGCCCATGTGGAAGGAGAAGAGCAGAACAACCGTACTTAACTATCAAGCTACTCCTGTAAATATTTGCAGACGCCCCTTCAGAGCTTCAAAAGCCTAGGACAGGATCATTGGATGATTTGCTTAGAAGAAGAAGAAACAAAATTGACCTCATGCTCCAAGGCAGCCATAAAAAGGGAGAATTGTGTATGGGCAGAAGACCAGAGAGGGGAAAAAATTGTTCAAAGTTTAATAAACACAAAAGAGAATAAAAATAAATCTCAAGAGCACTTATTTACAAACTTGATAGAAGGATAAGATTGAGGCAAGCGGGCGTGAAAGATGGGTGTTTGGGGAAGTAGAACAGGCCTGTGGGGGATCCATGGAAAGAGAGAGGAAAATGAACTGAGATGTTTACTCTTGCTAACAACAGGAAGCACGCTAAATTAGCCTTGCTCTTCCAGGATGCTCTTTCAAAGGATGTTTGAAGCTTCTGCTGTCTAATGCTGAGGATAAGCGAAGATGAATGTAGCCACTCGGCCTGCGGAAGGTTCTGTCCAAGAGGGTGTGCAAACCAGAGAGACTGGCCTCAGCCCTGCCCAGTCTTCTCAGTCTGGGCGTCTGGCCTGTTTCGGGCTGAGCTGGTTAGAATAGGACCAGCCTCTCCCATCACTGGGGTGGGCATATTCCAGGGGAGAAACGTTTCTTTCTTTTCTGCAGAACCGTTTCACACTGCTATGCTAGGGGGCTCCAAAAACCTGCTGATACCAATATCCAACTGCTTGAAACTGCCCACCAACTGTTTCGCAGTGGTGCTGGTTTCAGTGGCTCATCATGTGTCTGCATGAATGCTTTCTTTTCTCTGAAATCTGGATGCTTTGGATTTTTGGGTTTTTTGTTTGTTTGTTTGTTTCTGCAACTTCTGGTTCACCGGCTACAAAGCCTCAATTCACACAGTGGTTTTACAAACCAGCATCAAGCACAGCATGGCTTGAAATACATTACTTCTCCAGGAACCTGAATCCAGAGAGTCTCAAGTATGTGGGGAAAAGGATGGAGGAAAGCTGACACAGGGGAAAAATTCAGAGCTCCTAAAATGAGGAATTGTTGGTGTGTTCCTGGCTTTTGTTTGTTTGTTTGTTTGTTTTGGTTTGGTTTGGTTTTTGTTGTTATTGTTGTTTTTTGGTTAGTATAATTGTTAGGGCATGGATTTCCCAAGAAATCATGAAAGGTATTCATTTCTATTTTAAGATCCAGAAGATGGCTTGTTTATTTAATAAGTTAGCATTGCCAATAGCCAGATGCCTGAGTCTTTCAAGACTCTCATTGATGATCAGCTATGCAAACTGTAGATATTTGGTGAGCTTCATGTATGTAGAGCACTGTCTTGAATATGTGAGAAAAAAGAAAGACCTGGCAAATAAAGTCCATGCCTTTAAGATTCTTAGAATTTCACAGGGGAAAGCAAAATAAACAAACATGATACAGAAGTAATAAAAATGCTTGTAAAGAAACAAACAAATGTGAATGGTCATTTTGTAAACGAAGCTGCATACTTAAAGGAAGGGTAGTAAGAAATGGAGTTGCCAGGTTGGTTTGAGTGCTCTGAAATAGGGAAGGTGAATTTGCTCTTTTTTTTTTTTAAGAGAGAAGGACAGTGAGAGGGAGAGAGATAGAGACAGAGAGTCAATTTTCACATGGCTTTTGTTGCTCTGACACTCAGTTGTATGCGTGGGTGCTGGGGTTTGAACCCGTGTACTTGCGCATGCCAGGCAAGCGCTGCAACCACTCCAGTCCTGAATTTGTCCATTTTGTAAGAGGACTATAGAAATATATTTGTAAAAAGTGGTAGGTCCAGTGTTGGTACTTGATAAATGAATGCTGTTTATAACAGCTTGGGGATAGAACTGACCTGCTTTTTGTCTTTGTGTAGCCTCAGTTGCATATTTAAAGGCAATGGTTGGGGTTGGGGATTTAGCTCAGCGGCAGAGCACTTGCCTAGCATGCTCAAGGCCCCGAGTTTGGTCATCAGCCCTGAAAAATAAAAATAAAAATAAAGGCAATGGCAGATGTTTCAAAAACAACAGCAAGACTCTAAGCAACCCATGAGCTTGAAATTGTTGTACACTGTCTCCAACTGTATCTTCTACATGGGTCAGAAATTTAGTGCTTATTCTTATGATTAGCTAGGATTACCTTTCACTACCAGAGGTTATTCTGAATAAAGAATTTTACAATTGGGCTTGGTACAGCCAGCTTGTGAGTATAGTTCTATTCATTTAGATTTCCTCACCGTAACTTGGTCATATGTGTGTGCAAAACCAAGCTATTGTAGCCAAAAAAGATGAAATACATGGGCCCGGACAAAAGCAGACTATTTGGATGCCAAACTTTCAAGGAAAAAAAATACATGGGTGAACTGCTTGCCATTAGGAGCTATTTTCTTGGCACATCTGATTAAAGCGTATGCAAGGCCCACAGCTCTCTCCAGGCATCAACTGTCATGAACTTGGTCCAATTCATAACCATCTAGGATTTTCCACCATTCCCTGAACCTTCAAAGGACAGGGTTAGCTGCATGCCCTCAAATGTATTTGGAAGCGGTTTGTTAATCTTTATTAATCTGCTACTCCTGTAACCAAATGCACATGTTTATTTTACTTTTTGTTCTGGTTAAATTGTTAATGGTTGTAAATTGCCCACTAGAAACGAAAATCATTCTGTAGATATTTCCCCTTATGTTTTTTTTTTTTTTTTGTATGTGTGTGTGTGTGTGTGTGACTATCTCACACCATGGTCTTTTTCAAGAGCGCGGTGGATTTTATCATTTTCAATAATTGCCCTAACTCTTTACAGATGCCATCCCACCTACTTTCTACAGACCGTACTTCAGAATTGTCCGATTTGATGTCTCAGCAATGGAGAAGAATGCTTCCAATTTGGTGAAAGCAGAGTTCAGAGTTTTTCGCTTGCAGAACCCCAAAGCCAGAGTGCCTGAACAACGGATCGAACTGTATCAGGTAACTTTTGCTTGGGTCATTTTAAAGTGTAGTAAGTTAGAGACTTTGGATAAAAGACTTTCTATGGTCTTAGATTTTCTTAGCAGGCATAAACTCATGTATATATCACAATCATTCTATAGAGCCTCATTTGTCATTACTGTTAGAGTGACAGCTTGGTCCTAATCACTCAGGAAGGAACTTAGAATGGAGTATCAAGCACTGCATGCACTACTTCAGTGACATGGAGTCCCCATCTTTGGGGAACTTTAGTCCAGAGGCCAAACCCACATCTGGACAGTTAATGTAGGCCAGATTCCACCGGGAGGAGGAAGTCAGCTGACCTTCTGCTTCTGATGCTATGGCTGTTGCTTTTCTTCCCTTCTCTTCCTTCCTGTTGTCTTTTCACTCTCTTTCTTCTTCTCTTTGCTACCTCCTCTTTTCACTAACTTCATCCTATTTCCTTTTCCTCTCTGATTCTACCCCTGCTCTCCGGTCCTTCCTCCTCCCCCAACCCACATTAACCCTCTATTCTCCATAACTTCATCTCTTCTCTCTCATCTTCCTAGTAGAGTTGCAGGGCAGTTGTGTCAAAAGATGATGACAAAGGCCCTAGATCCTGAGATTGCAGACATGTTCTTCAAAGCCCATTACTTAGGTGGAGTCTACAAGACAGTAGCTTCAGCCTCATCTTGGAGCTATGAGAAGTCTAGAATCTCAGACCCCATCCCAGACTTACTGAATCAGAATTTATATTTCAAGGAGATCCCCCAGATGATTTTTATACACAATAAATCCTAGCTCAACAGACAATTATACTGCAGCATAGTGTCATATAAACAGTGTGTACCCTGGATATCTCACCAGGGAGCTGACATTTGGGTGAGACCTCCAGAAGAATCTTTATATATATTAAAATAGAGAAAGAGGAGGTACAGGGGACACTTCATATATATTAAAACAGGCTGAGCATATATTGGAGCTGAGTTAAAATATGACTACCCTTTAATATATATTAAAACAGGGTGAGGGGTGGTCATTTTTGGCAGAAGAAGGACCAAACCTTCTGTCTGTGTTGGAGAACAAACCCAGGGTCTCCTACAAACTAGACAAACGATCTACCACTGAGCTGTGTACTCAACATTCAAGTGACAAAGTCACAGGCTTATTTTGAATGTACCTGGCACATGGTGCTCAGGGCCTGGAGGTAAGGAGACACTGAGAGGAGGCTTTCCTCCGGGCAGAGTGTGAGAGGGAGACTAAAGAGGATTAAGGCCCAACATCTGAGATCCCCAATATTAAGGAGTAGGCATATGTGACAGTATGATTAAAAAGTAGGCTTCCTGATGAAGAGGAAGGAATTGACATCCGTGTGCAGAAACCTCTGTAGTTGTTCTGCATTCAATTATTCGGAAACTTGGATAATTAGGCTAAGAATTTCTCTTCTATTTATTATGAAAATGAGAATTACCATATGTCAATGTTGTGAATGAGATCTCAGGAATAAGTTTAAGGTTCCTAAAAGTTTTAAAATACTAGTTGAAATGCATACTCATGAAAAGTAATTCTTACTTATTAAAATGGGTTCTCAAGAACCTCTGTTCAGAGACCTTTAAAATCTTGACGCATCTTGTGAGGAGAGCACTGTGCAGTGTGACAGGTGGCCAGGCCCTGGCTTCTGCCACTCAGTGCAGTGTCAGACAGAGTGTACTATGCAGAGAAGGTCAGAAGTGTCTCAGATGACATGACATTCACAACTGACCTGTGGACTTTGTGCTACCAGGTGGTCTTTCTAAGACTTTATCCTTTCTCTACTTTACAGAGACACTGAGTCACAGAGAAATTAAGTAACTAGGTCAGGATCACATGGCTAGGGAGTGGCAGGCCTGGATACCACACATCTCTGACTTCCAAAGCCTTCCTGTTCCTCACCACGTAACTATGCTGTTCATAGAAAATCTTTCCCTTCCTCTTTCCCTCAATAAAAGCCAGCAAAGTAGAAAAATAAAGAAAACTAGGCCAGAGGGTGGAGTGATGTTTGGAAGGGAAAGCAAAGATGGTTCCTGTGAAAAGAAGCCAGATTAAGGGTAGCCATATAAATTGCAAGGTGATCCAAATGAACATGATAATATCTCCTATGTCTGCTTTTCCCCCTTCTTTTTCCAGTTAAATCACTCAATTTCTATCTGGCTGATGACTGTATTATGGATCATGCTCTTTGATGCTGTTTCAGTTATGTGGCTTCAGTAAATTGAAGGGAGGGTCTTTTAGTTCTTGTTGCCTGCAACTTAAGCTAATAAATCAGTGTTATTCTTTGGGACTTTGACCTTTACTCTGACAAGTGGACTCTGCCAGCAGGCTTGCTGATGATGCCTTCCTCCCAGAGGGCATCGAAGGAAGGGATACATCTGATGAGGCTGGAAAAATTAGAGGAGCTTGGTGAGTTCTTGGTGGATGTGTCCCTCCTCAGAGGTTTCTGCAGTACTGGCTGCTCCATAACACAGGCAACCAGACCTGCATGGATTCAGATCTCTCAGTTGGAAAGGGTACATACCAAGATGGAAGATTTTAGCTCCAAGAGACAAAGGCATGATGGTCACTGTCACTTAACATGGGAATACTAAAGGAGTCAACTCTAGCAGAAGAGTAAGAAAGAATTGCAACGTCTAATATATCTGGAACACACCTTGCAGCAATATTACCTCCTGAAACAAAGCCAACATCCAGAAAATAAGCCAGAGCGATCCCCCACCAAGCACTCATACAGCTGAGTTATAAGAAAGGCAGCTGAGCTCTTTATCCACTTCTGACCAGGTGGTCAAAAGACCACAAGAAGTGGTCTTTAGAAGCACAGAAGAAGAAGGGAAAGTAGAGGAAGACACCCTGACAGCCACAGATGATCCTTTAGACCTGAGATTTCTGCCAGTGCACCAGAGTGATGCTAGCTTGGGAGCTCAAGTCACGGAAGCAATGTGTCTGTTGTTGAAAATTTTTGAAAATTCCTCTATTTGTAGTTAACCTCCACTCTATCTCCCTGTACCCCCATCTAGTTTCTGATTTCCACCTCTGGTTTCTTTATTCAGAGTTCCTCTTGTGGATTGCTGTTCACTAACTTTCCACTTGCCTCCAACTGTCATCTGGAGGTCTTTGCAACCTTGAGTAATAAACTAACTCTTTTTTGTTGTCCCAGGACAGAAATTGATGCTTATGATAAAAGCCTTGAATTATGAAGGTGAGGCTAAATTATATTCAGGAAAATTGAACACATGCAATAAATTTTAGAGAGTTTTATATTCAGAATTGCTGAAATACTATTTTGAAAAAAAATGGCTTCGTGCTTAAATGGGCAGATCTCCAACTATTTGGAAAGCTTGACTGTTCAGAAGAACAAAGTCTCTGAAGTTTGTAGATGTCCTTTGATTACTATATTACCTGACATAGTTGACAGTCTACTCCCTAGAGGAAAGTAGGGAGACTGTGAATCAGTTCTTAGGGTGCTGAGATGATTGTATGGATGATTTATTAGGATTTCTCAGGTTGTGGATTTTAAGCAGAGAAAGGCATGTATGTGTGTGTGTGTGTGTGTGTGTGTGTGTGTGTATGCGCACGTGCATGCAATAGTGTGTGAGCTCACATGTAGGCACAGGCACTTTCTCCCCACTTGTGGAATTCCTGGGGAGCTTTCACAAGAACTACCCACAGATCTTTCCCAGAGGATTCTGATCCTCCCTGGAAAGACAGACAGTTGCCTCTAGACAGATGTGGTTTCAGCAAGCTCTCTTGGTGATTTGGATGTGATCCTTCTCCATTTTACAACTGCATCTTCTCATTCTTGATTGGGGAACACAGATTGAGGGCCTAGCCAAACCTTTGGGGGTTATTCTGTCCCATAGATGTGACCTGGTACTCTTTTTAGAGTCATGATACTAGGCTGATAGCCTAAGAGAGCATCTCTGAGAGGAGCTTAAGGTTTGTCTTGTCTGGGGCCATGAAGACCTATTGGTTCTCATTATGTGACAGATTTAGGGACCTGAGTTTGTGTTGAAGGTGCACTGAAATTGGATAAATTTAAAAAATTGGGAAACTATTACAACCTTACCCTCTTTATAAGACAGTCTGTTGGAACTTTTGTGAAATATATTAAAATAAAAATCTTACTATCTTGCTTTCTGTAACCTCTGTCATATTAATGGAGCCTAAATAGTATATACTTCTATGGTCCAGATATAGCTTCAAATGCACACCAATAATGTAGGGAATAGGAGAGAAATTAAGCCATTTGAGAGATGCAAGGAAAGAAGAGGAAGAGAGAGAGAGAGATAAACCAACTTTTCCCAGATAGAAACGATCCTTTCTGTGTTTTTAAACCTGTATACGAAAGACAGCCTTCTTTGAACCCACAAAAACCCAGCTCAGTCTATCTGGGATCTGAACACATCTTTCTTTGATTATGTTTCCTCTATATTTATGATTAAAATCATGACTGGAATTATAAGATAGAGATAGAGAAACTACAAAGGTAATCCTTTTTAAGTTGAAGATCACCTATATGATGAGCAAGAATACATACCTGCTATCTTGGAGTGGGATGGATCCTCCACTGCACAAGTGAAGAAATGAGGCCTGGTGAAGTTAATGGCTTATCCAAGGTACCTAGAGCCTTGTAGCCCTGAAGAATTCTTATGCTAATACTTATGTTTAGATTTGCTTATCTCAGAGGACTTATAACTCTGAAGTATTTCTAGCTTCCTCTCACCAAACCACACTTATTTCTAATTAGCTTGCTACTTCCAGTACAATAGGGTACATGTCATCGTTTTGGTTATGTATTTACTTAATTACAGAAAACCATCCAAAAAATTGTGCAGACTCAAATAATACCCATTTTATTTGATCTCATAATTTGTTTATAGGTGAGAAACTTAACCAGGGCTTGTCTGGTATGTTCTTTTGGTTTGACTTTAACCATTGCCACTTGGTGGCATGCAGATGGCAGTTAGTCTGGTTTGAAGGATCACTGATGACTTTGCTTATATGCTTGCAACTTTACCTGGATGGTAGCAAGGCTGGGGTCCTGCTGACCAATGGGGTCTTCCCTTATTGGTCTCAGGGTGTTTCTATGTGGTTTCCATGGAGGCTCAGGAGTGTGGTTTATAAGGTGGAAACGGCTGATCCTCTTAAAAATTAGGTCTAGAACTGATATCACTTTTACCTTACTCTATTGATCTAGGGCAGCCTAGATTAAAAAGGAAAGAAAATAGATACCATCTCTCAACGGGAAGTGTGTCAAAGAAGTTGCAATCATGTTTAGTCTGCTACTCTGACCCACGGTGTAATGTAGAGCACCCATACCTCTTCCACCCATCTAGAGCAAAACCAGATTCAGACTCTGTTTTTCTGTTCAGGGTCTGGTAGAGGAACAGACCATGAAGTTATGACTCAATACTAAGATAGTCTTTTCACCTATACAGACATGCCCAAGGTACTCTAAGCAAAATCTGGAGAACCCAGAGAAATGCCTGAGACCCCATTCCTGCCAAATGGGACTTTTATTTTTTATTTTTTTGTAACTACAATGAAACACCTGAGAATAGTTACTTACAAAGAGGTTTATTTATCTTAGCTGTGGAGGCTGAAAATCCAAACAGCATGGCACTGGCTCTGATGAGGGTGCCCTTGGCTACATTGCCTTGTGTCATCACATGTCAGGAGCTTATATGAGGAGAGAAAACTTGATCATGTGGCAAGTAAGGAAGTCGGAGTGAGGGGGATGGGTCAATATTGGCACCGCCCATTAGGCCCTGCCTCTTAAAGTTTCCATTACTTCTCAACACTGCCAGAATGAAGTCTAAGATCCTAATACAGGAACCCTTGGGGGACATATTCAAGACATATCCAAATCATAGTGGGAGTTATGATAATTTGGGAGGTAATTACCACCTTAGTTAGGCTCCTTGAGTAGACAGACATAATTCAAAGGGACTGAGCCATCTGCCTGAATCAAGATTTCTTCTGAGCCCAACAATATTTATCATAGGGATATTTGAACAGATTAGTTTGAAAGAAGAATGGGTTTGGTTAATTGGGATACGTAGTATTATGTCAGAACTATTTTCATTGTGTTTCGGTTTCTTCACTCACATGTTGGGATTTGTGCTCATCCTTTGTGAAGTAACCTGATGTGGGGTTCAGTGTCATGGGAAATATGACCTCCATTTTCTTAGCAATTCCTGATTCATATGGTGTTTATTGTGAGAGTGAAACGAAACAAGGTAAATAGCTGCCAGGTGGAGAATGGCCCCCCAAAATGTTAGTTCCCTTCCTTCTATGTTGCCCCCTTCTATGTTGACTTCTGGACTTGCCGTTCCTGCAGGGGAGAGTCTTCTGTTGAGCTCTCTGTGAAAGTCAGTAACCAGGATATTTTTAAGATTAGCTTATAAGTTCCAGACCACTGAACAAAATTATACAAGAAATAACTCCATGGGGAAGCAGATTGTTGCACTGGGTTCACATTATGCTGTATCAAGAGAAAGAGCTAGCAAAATGTCACCTTCTCTCAGGAAGCTGGTGTAAGGCCACAAATGTTGGCACCAGACAGCTTAATAGAAGACAATCTACTGAGGGGTGCCTTCATCAGTGGAAGACAAATGTGCTGAGATGAAACAAGTTCAGTGGATTTACAAAGAACCCTAGATTTCTTGACTGTTGCCTTCAAAGACTCTGGCACTATTCATTTTTATAGAGAAGTAGGTCACCCTGCTTCAGTGCCACCACGAACTTAGCAAGGGAACTCCCTTCTCTACAGATGACTCTATCAGAACTCTGACAAATGAGAGGAAAATAAAATATCCTCCTGCTTTCCTGACCTCTTTCTTTCATACTTTGCTTTTAAATCCTCGTTATACTTACATTTAAAAGGTAGACAGAGCTTGTCAAATGCAATGGAATCTCATTTCTAGAGGAGGTCAGTTGCAAGGATATAAAACAGTGGCTAAATCCTAAGAAATTTATATCTATTTATTTTCTGGTTTCAAGCTGTATACTAAATGGTTTTTCAGATTTGAGGATAAAAGGGTGAATTGAGGTTTATGGAGCAAATAAGTAAACAACGATTTCAGCAGCAAAGGGTGAATTGCTTTTATGGACATTCTGCATAAACCACCTCTGCAAAAGATTGTAAAATGTGCATCCCTAAGACTTTGTGGTGAAAGTTCAAGGTAGATGGCTTAGGCCTGCTCTTTAAGAGACTCGAGTTCTTCAGAACTGAAAGATGAGCTTCCTCTTATGGCAGGGAGCGCAGCGTTAGTGGGGTTAACGAAACTCCCCACCTCTGCAATGCATGCAAATGTGCACATGGACAATGATACAGAGTTCAGCTTTCATTTCTCATATTGCCCAAGGGGGTGTAAAATAAAAAGAGGGCAGCCAAAAAAACTGACTGTCTGTTAAATTAGACTTGCAAAAAGTGCTACTGAAAAAAAAAAGTTATACTGTGCTCCTGTTTTACAGAATTTTACAGCACACAATCCCCTTAATACTGATCCTAACCCTGGCGCCACATTGGAGACATACACTGCATAGAAACCACTTAAAAAAAAAAACCCACAAAGTATAATAAACACTTTGTTTGTACAAAGCTATTAATATATCAGGGGTGTTTGGAACTGATCGGATGGCGTGCTTGCCTCTTAAGGAGATCAGGTTGTTACCATTTGCATTAGGTTATGACCTTACTCAGAGTCTGTTAACTCTGTGAGCAGAGGGGACCCTAAAAGTAGTGTGAACAGAGACCTTCCCCACTATATTCAAAGAAAAATAGCAATCATGCAATAGTAACTAATATTATTGTTCTTTTTTCATAGTGTGACCTGGTAACAATATTGATGATTATTGATAACATATATAGTGCTTACTATGTGCTAGGCTGCACTATATTGTTAGTGCTCTCTCTCTTTCCAAATATACACACACACACACACACACACACACACACACACACACATGTTGGTTTAATCTTTAGAGTAACCCCATGAGATAGGAATCATTATTACTGTTATTTTACACATAAGGGTACTGGGGCAGAGCGATGTTAAGTATCTTGCCTAGGCTGGGCAGCCAGGAAAAGGCAGAGCCAGGACTCCAACCTAGGCAGAGAACCCAGGGGGCACATTCTAGATCACTTCACCATGCTCGCAGAAAGAAGGCTGTGGAGTTGGTTCAGTGCAGCTTTTAAGGCTTTGTCCTTTGGGGAATCTGAGGAAGTCTTACTAGAGGCAATTCACAAATCAATAAAATGCAGATAAAATCATTTACTTGACAAAGAGTTTGTAAAGCGTAGGATCCTGCATAGTGTCTGTCTCCTCAGTAGTCACTATTATTGTTACTGTTCTTACAGTTTCCAAAGCACCGAGTTTGAACTTCTGTAGAAAATAATCTCTTAAACTTACAATCTGTTCAAAATATCTTTTTAAAAAAATGCTCACCTGCTGGGCGGTGGTGCACACCTTTAATCCCAGCAACCTGGGAAGCTGAGGCAGGAGGATCACAAATTCAAAGCTACCCTCAGCAACTTAGTGAAGCTCTAAGCAACATAATGAGACCCTGTGTCAAAATAAAAAATAAAAAGGGCTGGGGGTGTGGTTCAGTGATTAAAAGCTCGCATTATCCCCTATTGCTGCAGGTCTGGGTTCTTGGTTGCTCTCCCAGGAGTTTGCTTCAAGGTCACCTCAAAAAATATTTCCTGCTCACTCTGCTCTTGATAGTTTCATTCAGTTGCTGATGAGTAACTCAGAGTGGTAAAGGAGGGGAACTTACAGCCAAAAAGCCCCCATGTACTTTCTGCCTTTTTTCTTACTAACTTTATGGTCCTGCACATCACTCATCTCTGAGCCTCCATGTTTCAACATAAAACAGAGATTACAGTTTTGTCTAGGGAGTTGCCGTGAGGAGAAAACATATGTAAAGTGTGGCACATTAGATGCAGAAGCAGGGGACCATTACCAGGATGCATCTTGCCTCTAGAACGCAGTTTGTATTTCCCCTGGAGTTAGCTCATGATTGCAGAGCAGCTCCATGATGGTGTCAGTCATCTCTGGTTGGATGAGATCTGATCCATTTCCTGTTATCTGTGGAAAAGAGCAGGCTTACAGGAGCAGCTGTCATTTTATTGCTGTTTGCTTTTTCAAGTCTCAAAGGGGAGTCACCTGCACTGGGGGCTGTGCTGCATTTTGGTTGTTCTCGGTGAAGAATTATTATAGAGTGATTGGCCTCAATGGGGATGCTTTCTACCTGTTCCAGTTCTTCCTCTTCCTCCTCTGCCACCACACAAATGGACTCGATGCTTTGCTTCTTGAACTGATTTTTTAACAAGTTTCCTTTCTCCCACTCCCATTGTAAAAGTTCAGCCATCCTTCTGTAATTTCCACTGGGGCAAAATATGTTCCAAGGCAGGATGCATACGTTTTTTTATGTTCACGATAATCAGAATATTTTTTTGAAAACTCCTGTCCTAGAGCTGTGCTCAGAAGATTTAATACACTCTCAAGAATTCCTTCAGCTGGGACGAATCTGGATGCTTGAAAGATAGTGTTGTTTTCTTTTTGCAAATTGCCAAGGTTCTAAGTGAATTGTTCAAGTAATCAAGTTGATCTTCTTCATAGTTTTTATTAGATGTATTTGAAATCCGGCCACTTCCTGCTGCTACCACCATTGTCCAAACAGTTCTTGTCTCTCACTTGGGGTGTTCCAACGGCCTCTTAGTTGGTCACCAGTTTCACTTAGAAACTTTTGGTAACTTAGTGATCAGAGAAATCCCTGATAAGATGTTGGTCAGATCAAAATCCCCTAGTCACTATAGTCACCCTACTGTGCAGTGGAATATAGCACTTGTTCCTTCTGTGTAGGTCTATCTTTACCAGCCTCCCTCCCCTCCCCAGCTTCTGCTAACAACTATTCTACTCCACTTTTATCAGATCAACTATTTGATCTTTCAGAGTAGTTAGAAGAGAGGAATCTTTTTCTCCATATTTATGGGTTCTTTTTAGATGTACTTGACAATAGATATACAATGACATAATTGTAGAAGCATGGTGTATATAACTTGTTCTAATTCAGTCCCCAGTATTTCTCCTTCCCCCCATTCTCTTCTCTCTACAGATCTTTCTGTTCTTTACTAACAGCTTTTTCTTTTCTTTTTTTTTTCAAAATTAGTTTCTTGTTGACGTACATGTTGATGAGGTTCACTATGGTATGTTCATATATGAACTTGGGAAAGTTGAGTCTGATTCATTCCAGGAACTTTCCCTATCTCGTCCCTCTTCTCCTTGTTTCCATCCTTTTTGTCTATTACTCTGATCTGTCCCTTATTTTGGGTTAGCTTCTGGACGTCAGAGAGAACTTTCAACCTTTGGTGTTTTGAGCATGGCTTATTTTACTTAGCATGATAACCTCGGGTTTCATCCATTTGCCAGCAGTGATGTATAAGTGTACCCTTTCTCCCACATCCTCACCAACCTTTATTGCTGTTTGTATTCCTGATAATTGCCATTCTGACTGGAGTGAGGTGAAATCTTAATGCAGTTTTGATTTGCATTTCTCTGATTTCTAGAGATGTTGAACATTTTTTCATACATTTGTTGGCCTTCTGTATTTTTTCTTTTGAGAAGTGTCTGTTTAGTTCTTTTGGCCATTTATTAATCAGATTATTTGTGGTTTTGGTTTTTAAGTTTTTTTTGCGTTCTTCGTATATCCTGGGTATTAATGCCCTATCTGACGAGTAGGTGGCAAAGGTTGTTTTCCCATCCTATAGGTTCTCTCTCCGTGAAGAGAGGATTGTGAATGTTTTCATCACAGAGAAATGACAGATGTTGGAGGTTGATGGATGTGTCCGTTGCCCTGGATTGATCATTATACAGTGTACATGTATCAAAACATCACACTGTTGCCCATAGCATTTAAAAAATAAAATAAAATAAAACTTCTTTAAAAAGACCCCTTTTCAAATCCTTACAATGGCTTCTTATCCCACAGACTCAGAGTGAGTCCTCACTGCCTTATGCGGCCATCTCTACCTGTTCCTCCTTTGCCTGCTCCTCAACTGTGACCTCGCTTTCTCATATGGCTTCCACGTGCTGACCTCTTTGTAATTTCTCAAGCACTCCAAGATCATTTGCTCCTAAGGCCTGTGGCCACCGGTTTCCTCCATGTAAGGTGCTTGTCCCCAGCTCCCTGTATGGCTCACTCCATTCTTTTCAGGCTCTCTTGAGATGTTACAGGTTCAGGGGTCCTTCTTTGGCTGCCCTGGCTGACATCTCAAGGTCTGTCTTCCAACATGCCTACTTTTCTCCTGGGTACTCCTCTTCATAGTTTATTCTTGATCTCCTGCTCTATCTTTAGATTTAGATAGACTCCTGAGATGATTCCTATGTATTAAATGTTTTTTAATGAACTTAGGAAAAATTTCAAAATATGATTCAAGTACAAGGAATGTTGTCAAAATACATGAAGAGATTCTTTTAAAAAAATGTTACTCATTTATTATGGTTTGGAAATTAGCTACATTTCTTTTAAAGATATGTTTCTCAATATTTATGAAGAAAAAAAGTATATATCAACCCATTTTGTATTATTTATTGAGAGCTAATTCTGATGAAGTAGATAATAGTAGGTTAAAAAGTAAAATAAAGTTATAAAAATACGTTAATGAAACTGATATTCTTGGGTAACTATGATAGTTTTTGCTACTATGGCTTTTATTTCTTAAAAGTTCATGTGTTGGAAGCTTAGTCCCAGTGTTAAGAGATGGTGGAACCTTTAAGAAGTGGGCTTCACAGGAGATAATTAGGTTATTGAGAGTGTTTCCTCAAAAGTGATTAATTTTTGTCTTTTGGAAGTAGGTTAGATCTTGTATACTTGATTAGTTATCCTCAGAGCAGGTTGTTATAAGGTGACACCAACCCATATTTGTACTCTTCTGTTCATGCCACTTGACAGACTTGCACATGTTCCCACTATGTGATGCCACCTACCATGTTGTGAAATAGCTGGAAGGTCATCCAATGTGACTATGTGAGGTTGGACTTCTTTTCTTTATAAAGTACCCACCCTCAAGTATTTTGTTATAACAACTCAAAACAGACTAATACAGTATCCCATAAGCTCTGTATATTTGTAGAAAAGTCAGGCTCTTTATTTATTTAGGTCCATTTTTGTATAGTCACACGCCCCAAATTAAAGTTCTCAGATGAATATTAATAGGGATTTAAATTTAGCACAGGCCATATATGTCATAAGAGCAAGGAGGAGGGAAAAGGGTATTTGAAGTGTTCCCAAGTGTGTGTATGTTCGTGTGAAGTCACAGTGTAATTCGAAGGGGAGATTGGGTAAGGAAATCAGAAGATACAGTCACAGAGAATTCTCAGACTCATTACAGAGACTCTCTCTCCATGACAGCAAACAACTGGGTAATTGTTAGAATCCATAGTACTAGGCTGTGTGGTGGAATTGCATGGAGTGAGAGGATTCAGCCAGGAGAGGGATGTTATGAAGTTGACTTAGTTTTCCTTCAAATTTCACCATTAAATATCATGCACACAATCTCTATCCTTGCTTGCACTGATGGGACTTCTTCCAGCTGAGTCTTTTTCTCTGCTGTGTGATTTCTGCATGATGGTCCATGAATGCTATTGAGCTGCTGCGTCTGAGACTTTCCGCCCTCACAAAGAACTCCTTCATCCTGCAGACCTATGGAAACAGATTTACTTGTTTATGCACATGTGCAGTTAGCACAAAGGCTTGTCTGTAGAGAATGGGGAAAAAAAGAAGGAAACAATAATTATAAGATGTTTTATAACATCTCTCTCTTTCTTGCTCTCTCTGTCTGTATCTTTTTTTTTTGTAAGAGAGAGAGAGAGAAAGCGAGAAGCAACTTTATTCAGTTTTTCATGTGGCCTTTGTTGCTCGGAGACTTCGCTGTGTACGTGGTGCTGGGGTCTGAACTCGTGTACTTGCGCATGCAAGGCAAGCGCCGTAACCGCTGAGCCACCACTCCAGCCCCTCTCCGTCTGTATCTTGAAAATACATCTGGTGACATTCCCATAAAGGTCGTTGAAGACCTATGCATGCTCTATTTTATTGTAACTGCACATATATGTATGATATAGGTACTTATCAATGTGCATAATTATGTACCATATAAAGTTAATACAGTGACATAATAATGTATCTATCTGAACTCCAAAGAAGCTATATTTTTCACTTGCTTCCATCTTCTGAAGCTCATGTGTATTCCATGAGGGCTGACTATACAAGCTCCTGTGAAGTTCTTTACAGATATATATTATTTATGATATCTTAGAAAGGTATGATTATGAAGGAGCCATGGCGATTGCTGGAAATGGTGACAGCGAAAGTAAGATAAGTCCTGGGTTTGCTAAGCCACTTCTGAAGAACAACAGTGCAGCATGTTGGTTTGTCAGGCACCCAGTAAGTGGCAGCTACTCCACACAGGAAGAGAGAACTGCATTCGTGCCTCTGCACAATGAATCATGTTTCCCAGCTCTGGTTCTCCATATGGCCCCCACTTTCTGTTACTGAAATTTATCACTCTTGCTTTTTCTCTCTCGTTTTCATTATCTTAGAAGGTGTATTCAGTAGAAAGGGTAAAATATAGTATAAACTTGCCTATGCTGTTTGACGATTCTGTTCTTGATGTGCATCATCTCAGAAGCTTTTGTCTATCACTCTAACAAACTGTCCTGGGCTTTTCACTTGATAGCATGTGTCTTTCTTTTTTTCTTTTCTTTTTCTCTTTTTTTTAAGACAGGGATGGAGAGATTGAGAGAGAGAAAGACTCAACTTTTTTTATTTTTTTAATCTGGGTTTTTCTGACACATTGTGTACGTGGTGCTGGGGTTTGAACCTGGGTACTCACACATGCCAGGAAGCGCTGTAACCACTGAGCCATCACTCCAGCCCTCTGTGTGTGTCTTTCTAATGAAGTCTGTTAGTCAATGATAATTTACCAAGCAGAGATTGTGGAAGATGCTGTGGAGAATACTCTGTGGAGCAACAAGAAAAAGAGAGAGCATTGCTTTTCCTGAAAGACTTCAAGTTAGACTGAACTCTCAGAGCATATGCAACACAGTATAGTTTGTGAATACCACTCTTATGGGGTAGACAGATTTAAAAAAGTATGTTGAACTTCTAATCCTTAGAATGTGACTTTATTTGGGGATAGGGCCATTGCCCTATTAGTTAAGATGAGAGTCATGTTGAAGGAGGGTAGGTCCTGAATTGTATGACTGGTATCCATATAAGAAAAAGACTACGTGGCCAGGTGTGGTGGTACATGCCTGTAATTCCAGTGACTCAGGAGGCTGAGGCAGGAGGATCGCAGGTTTGTCAAGGCCAGCCTCAGCAATTTAGCAAGGCACTAAGCAATTTAGTGAGACACTGTCTCAAAATGAAAAATAAAAAGGGCTGGGGATGTTGCTCAGAGGTTAAGCGCCTCTAGGTTCAATCCTCAGTGGCAATAAAACAAACAAACAAATAAATAACATTTTTTTAAAAAGAGGAAGATAACAAAGGCCACAGAAAGATGGAGACATGCAGGGAGAAGTCCAACTAAAGACGAAGGTACATACTGGAATCTTTCGGAAGAAGCCAGAGAACCCCAACAATGGCCAGTAAAACACCCAGGAGCTGAAAAGAGCAGGAGGGAAGGACCCTCTCCTAGAGGCCTCAAAGAGAGCATGGTCCAGACAGCACCTAGTTTCTAGACCCCAAATCTGTGAGAGAATATCATTCTCTCATTTTAAGCCAAATAGTTTGTGGTATTTTTTTACTGCAACGCCCAGAAACCAACACACCCACCAAGCAAACTCTCCATAAGTCCACTTTGTGACTTAAAAAAGGACAAAGGCCACAGAAGAGAAAGAAGATGCCTTTATTTCCTGCCCTGATGACCCAGAACATCTCTGTTACCTATCCAGGTTTTAGATAGGTAAACTGGCCTAGTTTCCTTGCCAGACTTGGATGTGAATCTTTTTATTGTTTTCTTGCTCCAGGAAACTTTCCTTGACGTCACTGGGCTAGAGTAGATGTCCTGCCTGTCACCTAATTGTGCCTTGTGAACACATGTTTTAAATCCTTATCCAGGTGTTTGTATTCCCTTACTGTTCAATGAACTCTTTGAAGAACAGTGACCATTTCATTGTCCTGGGATACAGGTATCGTGATTTGCTCACAGCTGGTACTTAATAGTTGTTGAACTAACTCGGAGGAACTAAGCTATGAAATAAATTCAGATGACTGAATCAACGAAGACTCAGTGCATACAAGATGCTCAGCTGTTTTTCAGCAAATGAATGAGTGACTAACAAATTAACTGACCCTGTTAAATATTTCAGTACCTCTAGCTATCATCATTCTTTTTCAGACAGTATTATTATTATTTTTTGACTTCTCCATAGTCAATGCAAACCTTCTGGAATATGAATGTTGGTGTGGTGTGCTAGAGAATCACTTGTTCCTCCCAGAGATAGGCCAACGGGTATGTTCAGGAGTGTGCTTTGTGTGTGTGCTTTGTGGGAGACAGGATTTCAGGATTTCAACCCAGAGAGTCAGTTTCTGTTAAGATTAAATCTGTGAATATATATTCCTTATCTGCTAGTGCCAACAAACTAGAATATGTTTCTGGAGATTTAAATAAGTATTTGTTTCCCTCTATCTTTTAATATGCCATTGGAGGAAATAGACATTTACTTATATACATGGTTCTCCTCACAGCTACTAGTGTGCAAGGGGTCAGATGCCTAGCATTCAGTAATTGCATGGTATGCCAGGAAAAGAAATCTGACTTTAGTTTAGAGTTAAAGTAAGCATTTCACTGAAAAGTTGGACTTGAAGTTTGAGTTTCAAGAATGGAAAGAGTTTTTTTTTTTTTTAATTGCTTTGAGACTTTCTTTTAAAAAAAAAAAAGATAAATGTCAGCGGAAGGAGGCAGGCATTATGATTGTGTTGCTAGTCTAAAGACAGTGTTTGGAATACATATTACATGTTTTAGGTATATAATTTACCTTAGGCTTTCCGGAATGAAAGGTGAGTGTAGTACGATAGGTTGGTAGCCAGTTGTACGTTACATCAGAGCATATTCACTGGCCGTTAAAAGACTCTGGAAGTTTCTGACCCGGTAGGAAACACAATTATAGAAATTATTCACTTTTATTGAATACCAATAAAAGTGATAGGTACTTTGCCTACTCTGTGATCTTCAATTCTCTCTAATGTACAAGATTCATTTGTAGCTTGGATTTGCCCAGCTCCTAAGCCCCTGAATCTTTCCACTGTGCCAATAACCTTCAAGGTCTGTTGGCACAGTCCTATCAGTTTTTCACAGGACCCTAAGAGGCCACTGAGGAAATGGGATGGATGGTCAGTTGGCCAGGTGGGTGGATTCCTGGCCTAAATGACCTTCAGAGCTCACTTCAACTGGTGAAATTCCGCTTTTCTCTGCTGTATAAAACCTGCCTCAGTGTTAATGAAAGAAACAGCCAACCAGGAAGGAAGCTACTGAAGATCCAGCAACAGGTTCCAGTTGTGGCCTTATGATATTTAACATTGTCATCACCAACTTGATGAAGACATTGGATGTGCAGTCACTAGTACTATGTGACTACAAAAGCTAGCTTATGCAATAGCAAACTTAAGATTCAAAGACATGTAAAAGGCTAAAACTTTGGATTAAATAGTAAAGTTCAAAATTCACACAGACATAGGTTTCATTTGCATTTGTGTTCATAAAAGGAATTGCATAAGTATGAACTACAGTAGTGGCATTCAGAGTGGTCCTGGACCGGCAGCTTTTGCATCATGTGGGAACATCTTAGCAATGCAAATTCTTGGGTCCCAGCCTCATCCTATTAAACCAGAAACTCTTGAGCCAGGGCTTAGCAATCTGTTAATAAGCTACTAAGATGGTTTGGATGTAGGCTAAACCAGGAGGCCAATCTTCCCTGCTTGGTTTCCTTTATTTCTTCCTTTTTATTCCCTCATTACAGAATGGATTTGGGATGGAAAATCAGACATAATGACAGTGTGCATATAAAAGTAAAAAAAATTACAAAATAAAAATTGCTATGATTTAATGGTGTAATGTGGCTGCTGCCAAAAGTAAATCATTTGCATTAAAAGTAACAATCAGAACAAGGGAAGCAACATCTACTCCCTAGACCACATTCTCCATTTTCTGTACGTCCTCCATATTCTGCTAGATTATATCTGATGTTTGTTGAGGAACTAATTTTAAAGATATGGAAAAAGGACTTGGAAAAGGCAGTGAAGCACCTTGAGCTTGTTCTGAAGGAAGCAGATGAAGGAAACCACTGTTGTGACTGGTACCTGCTTGGAAAGGAAAGAGAATTTATGCCACCAAGCAAAATGCACTATTGGAAAACCCCCATTGCCAGCATTAAGAGGGCAAGATGTTCGCCCAGGCCCTTCCTGTAGGGCTTTAGTAATGCACCAAAGTACTTTAGGCTTCTTTCCCTTTAGCTATATATATAGAGAGAGTAAGAGCCACGATGTTTATCCCACAGGGTTTTTGTGAAAAACAAACAAAAAACCATGTGAAAATGTTTAAATGTTTGAAGAAATCCAGTGATGGTACAAGCATGAGGCAATGGTACGGCTATTAACCGAGACTACTTGATGGGAATTTAAAGTCGAAGATCTTGAAGAATATGAACAATTTGAATTGTCCAAAAGTGGGTTGACCTTTTGCATAAAGTAAAGAGTTCATTGTGCTTAGACAAAGACATATTAAAGAGAGTCGTTTTGGGTTGGAGCAGATGGCCTCTAAGTGCCATTCCAATGCTAGTGATGTGTGTCACTGTAGTTAACAACTCTGGGTCAAGCAGATCTGAGAGATTTTTGCTAATAGTCAGCAGAGTGAATGTTTAATACAACGTTTGTTAATCACTCTGCACAAGTTACTGCAAACACTTAAAACATTTAAGTGCATTTAAGCAGTAAGTACAGTGGAAGCATTAAAAACATTAAATGCATTTAAAACTGAGATGGGCTAACACTAGTTAACTTGATGTCAGTTTTTCTCTACAGCATTATTGTTAAATTCCCTTTCCATTAGAAGTCTGATAGAATGGCCCTTTGATTCTCCTGTAGGACCACTAATGTCTGAATATGGAAAGTTAACATTGAAGCTCAGTGTTTTCTTGTAAACTCTATGATGTCTCATGGGAGTGTAAGAGATGCCATCCTTGATGTCTAAGTCAAATCCCAAGTTGGTTTACAGCATTATTTCTTTAAATCTAACATTTTCTCTGGCTATAATTTTGCATCCAGGCTTTTACTTCTCTTTTTTCACCCACAAATTGTTGGATAATACCAGTGACTTTCACCTCTATCCAATCTCTGGCTGGCTGCTTTCCAATGGTGGAGAAATGAATGAATCCTTTTGTGTAGGGGTTTTGTAACTCAGTGAAGAGCTTGGAGCCTTGCCAAGGGAGATATGAGGGTATTTTGCATAAGTTATATACATTACATATATAATAGTAATGTAAGGACAGCAGCATTCAAACACCTCTATGGGTAGTAGCTAAGCCAGAGACAGCTAAATCTCATTTTCACTATCTTAGAAGCCCTCCTTTCTAGTTCATCCAGGAACTATTGTTGGTCAGCTATTTAAAGAAAAACATAAGTTAAAGCAGGGGAGTATTATAGACATAAGAGGAGAGAGACAGAGAGATGCAAACCTTGTTTTTAAACTTAAATATATAAAAATATATGCATATAGGTACATTGTCACATACACAACACAAACTTGCATGCTGAAGTTGAGCATTTTATGAAAGTTCAAGGGATTTTCTTGGACGTGGTTGTGCTCATTGCTAGTCTGTGTTGTATATTTCTGCATAAACCACATCCATAACGCATCATCTATGATTTCCAGTTTTTAATTAATTTGAAGTAGAGAGAAGCGAAAGGACAGTTGCTGAACAGGCCGAGTGCAGGAGCCTTGCAGATTTTTATCAGATTGTTTCTTTTTTGTTATTTATTTTATAGTTATATCTCTCATACCTAAAGTTAGAAAAAATTATTGTGCTAAAATATACAACAAAAGTTATGTTTTAACCATTCTCAATGCAAGTCAAGGACATTAAGTGCATTCAAAATATTGTGCAGCTATTGCCACTATCCATTTCCATATTTTTTTGATCTTCTCAAATAGAAACTTTGTGATCATTAAACAGTAATGCTCCATTATCCTGTACTCTCAACCCCTGGTAACCTCTATTCTTCTATCTCTGTAAATTTTGTCTGTTGTAGATATGCATGTAAGTGAAATCATATAATATATATCCTTTGTATCTGACTTATTTAACTTACTATAATGTCATTGAGCTTCATCTTTGTTGGAGCATGTGTCAGAAATGTCCTTTTTTTCTTGGCTGACAAATATTCTACTGTATGTGTGTGTTACATTTTACTTATCCATTCATCTGTCAATGGACATTTCCCTCCACCTTCTGGGTATTATAAATAATGTTGCCATGAACATTGGTGTAGAAGTATCTATTTGAGCCTGTTTTCAATTCTTTTAGGTTATGCCCAGGAGTGAAATTTCTGAATTATATGATAATTTTATGTTCACTTTTATGAGGAACTGTCAAACTGTTTCCCAAAACATCTCCTTCTTAGTTCCATTTGTCTTTGTGAAGACTTTTCATAACATTCAACTTGGTTCTCACAGAAGAAACAGATGTCTTTTCTTCAGGTGTCCTATATTAATCAGTTTCTAATCATTTCATTAACTTTCATAATCACAATAGGAAGTCCAAGTGTCCTAAGCAAGTTTAGAAGCATATACAATTGATATTCACTAAGTGAATCACCCAACTGGCAAGACCAGAAGTGCTTAGAGAGTAACTTTCTAATCATGAGCCACAGTATACTATGGGTACCAGCCAATACATAGAACAGAATATGGAATGGATGGAGTATACTGGTTAATCAGACCAGTCAAATGTTCCTGACTGTTAACATTCAATGCCCTTGTTGTTCAGAGGCTAGAGAAAGGCAAACTATGAAGGCTAAAACAAAGTGTCAATTTTGTATAAATTCTTGAATTCAGGAAAGATCTAAGAAGTAAGAGTAGCAGGTTGGTTTTCCAGAACTTCTCTTCCTGCTTAATTTAGTATGGGTGATAAATGGAAGAGAAATAGGGAAAAGGGTGTTCTACCTATTTTTAGGAAGAAGATAGCTTTCAAGTTAAGAGTCCATGTTGAGATGTGATTGGAAGGTGTCCTAGATGGTTCCGAAGTGAAGTCATGAAACTGTAGGAGGAATACTTTTATATAGCATCTTCTATCCTTGTTAGCCACCCAAATGATTAAAGGGTTGGGAAATGGCCCCTCTAAATATGGCCTGAAGTAACTGGGTTTATTTAGCTTAGAGAGAAAGCAAGCATGCTGAGGGGGACTTAATAATAGTCTCTGAGAATATGAGGGGTGTTCTCTGAGGGATGGAAAGCAGCTGGTTCCTGTTTCTACTAAGGACTGGATAAGAATGGAGCTAAATTGCAACAAGTGGGTGTAGGAGCTTCACCTTGTCCATAAAGTTCAAGACAATAAACCCTCCAGACTTCTGAGCTTCAGAATCATGTAACTAACTCTTTTCAGGTGATTTACATGTAGCTTGTTCTTGAATCTTGAACTAGTAAAAAAAAAATATCCAGATGACCTTTCACCCATTGAGAATATGAAGTTGTCTGTGGTCTGAGCCTGCTCACACCCTGGTGGTGGAGGAGCCCTTACCCCTCAGTCTTTCATGAGATTTTAAACAGAAAGATCTCTAGAGTCTCTTTGCTCCCCTTTGTTGTCTTTTCAAAGCAAGATAATCCAGATTTACTCTTTTTCTATGAGGTAAAGAATTTCCATAGACTTGCCAAGATGTATTTTTACTGTCCACTTGGCCAGAATGGTCATGATCTCTTTATTTAAAAGAAGTTCTGTGTCTTCAGTGAGATTGATCATTACATACATGCGTTACATACATTACATACATTGTCATTACAGCATGCATTGACACATATATGTGTTTCATATGTGTCATGGACATTTAATAGGTGATATATTTTTTTTGACATATAATACAAATTATTGTATCATTATATGAGACGCATGGATATATATCATGATGATGAAAAACAATGTTTTGTTCTGGGTAATGTGTCTAAAGTGTTCATTATATATGAAGATGAATATGATATATACAGTGTTAATTAGGAGCTTAGCAAATATGCAAAACATTATGTAACAATGCATCATTATAGGAGACCAGCTAGGAGAAAAATCTAAAGACAGAAAAATGAGTTCTGGGTATGTTATTAACTTTTAGCCAGTGAGACAGATGGAAAAGCCTGAGAACTTCTCAAGCATTGTTTTTATCATTCCTATCCCATATTAGGTTAATTATGCCATTTATTCTGAAGTGGATAAGTAGTGTCTTATTTGCCCAACTGGGAGTTATTTTCAAGGCAAGCTTTGATTCCCAGAGGTCTGACTGCTGTTAAGCTATATCTTTAAAGTTACAGCTTCATGTCAGCATTAACTCTGTGTGTACATTCCACCATGTTATATTTTCATCTTGTACCAACATCTATTATAATCTTCTTTAAAGATCTCTGCTTTATTATTAAATGTTTTCTGCCATCTGGAAAGGGGTCAGAGTGAATCATGATCTGACTGACTCTCATAACTTTTTTGGCTTTTAAAATTCTAGTACTGAAGTAGGAAAATGACTAGGGTTTGGTTTGTATCCTCTTTCTATGCTTATTCACTGTGAAGGACTGGGGGAGTTAGTTCACCCCCCTGAGTTTCTGTTTCTTTAATCTACCTTACAGCAATATTTTGAGGATTACATTAAATGAAACAGCATGTGCCAAACCCAGAGCCTATTGTGCCCAGCCCTTGAGTCATGTTTATTTGCTTCTTTAATTCCCCCAAAGAATCTTTTGCCTATTACTGGATCATGATTACCTCTAGATTTTCTTCATTTAGAGGGCCTCTGTGGACCACTGGGGCAGGCCTATAGGGTTGGATTTGTCAAAAATTCAAGAGGGCACCCGAGAGTCCAATTGTGCAAATCTCTTTCCTCTTCAATATTTTTTTAATCCAGAAGAAAAAGACTACTATAGTGCCAAATATTCTAGGTATCGTCTATTGCCGATTTTCCTGAAATGAATTGTGTACACACCTGGCAGAAAAGTGCATTTTAACATCAGTGGGAATTTACACATTTTTGCTTTGCAAGGCTAAAGGAGAGTTAATAAATTGAGATTCTTCAGATGGTCATTTAATAGACAATGTTTCAGCTGAGTCCTGGGCTTTGGAATGATATTGAGTTGAACGCATCATCTCTGACCTGGAGAAGCTTGTGGACTTGTCGAAGAGAGGAAACCCATAAATGTGACCTGACCACAGAAGAATTAGGCTGAATGCAAGGAAGGGCAGCGTAAAGCAACAGGGCCGGAGGTCCCGAGGTCCCTAAGTACTGAGGCAAGGCAGCCTGCAGGACTAGGTGGGGATTTGCTGCAGCTCTAAGAGCCTTAAGATAGTGGCTGAGTTCATAAAATGCAACTGTTTCAAGATAGAATTGCTGTAAACTGCTTCAACTGTTCATTTCCCATAGAAACCCAAAAACGTACTACAGTTGCTCTTTATTTATTTGAAATCAACATCTCTTTCTAAAGTCTCAGTTTTGAGCTGATTTGCTTTCAGACTCAGCGGCACACTTTGCCAGAATGCTCCTGCCCAGATTCATTCTTAGACTGTGGGATGTGGAATATCTTTATAAATCATAACAAGTCACACTGAGAGTAAAAAAGTCCCAGCTAGAGGCTTACCTCAAAAGCTGAGGCATGACACATATTTTAATGCCGATGGATTTAGGAACCAAGGTTAGGACCTTGCTTTCTTTGGTGGAAGATTTATAATTCAGGGAGTTTGGAGAGTGAGTGTGAGGTCTCTGACCCGGACCTCTCCCCCATCCCTCTCTGTACCCCAGGTTTGCAAATTAAAGAAGTAGGGAAGCAGAACAACAAAACCATTAACTTAATAGCATAGAATTTATAGCCAAAATCTTGCAAAGCTTATGTCAGCAAAGTAAAATAATTACTGTCACTTTCTTTTAGACACTTGGCTTTATGGTTCCCGTCACCTTTATCATAACATGCAGCTGATTTAGTAGCTCTATTTTTCATGGCAAATGGCCTGGTGTTAGTTTTGATGCATGTGGCCATGCTATTGAGATGACAATACATGGATACACTAAAGTGCAGCTAAATTTAGATAACGACCTGGGATAATGTTAATGGTTGGGTTTTGTCAGGCTGTCAGTATGCCAACTGAGCTTTTCCTCTTGCCCTTTCTTCTTCTAGATCCTCAAATCCAAAGATTTAACATCTCCAACCCAGCGCTACATTGACAGCAAAGTTGTGAAAACAAGAGCAGAAGGCGAATGGCTCTCCTTCGATGTGACTGATGCTGTCCATGAATGGCTTCACCATAAAGGTTACAAACCACCTTCTGCTTTCCTCCATACATGTTCAGTGGCCCTAAGTTATTGTACATTGATGGCAGATTTAAGAGTGCACGTATACCTACAAATGACCTCCTTGACTTAATGTTTTCCAGACAGGAACCTGGGATTTAAAATAAGTTTACATTGTCCCTGCTGTACCTTTGTGCCATCTAATAATTACATCATTCCAAATAAAAGCGAAGAGCTAGAGGCACGATTTGCAGGTAACTGAAACTTGGTCGCATGAGGTGGGGAGGGCTTACGTTGATCATCTTGTGGGGATAGAGTCAATTTGCATGTGGAAATGGGATTGTTGGATGAGGTGTAGGGAGCCATTCATTTGGGAAAAGATATGGCTTGGAAAAATATAAGGAGGTAGAAAGGATTAGAAGGAAGGGATTTCCTCCCAGTGCCCTGTGATGACTTGGTCACTGCTAATTGATTGGCTCATTAACCCTGAAAAATATTGAATAGTTAGCTAAATCTCTTTTTCTTCATTTAAATAAGTGAACTTTCCAATTATTCTGATGTTATAGAACTCTAATACATATCAGTGAAATCCATTGCTTCTATCTCAAACCAAATGTCAGGAACTAACAATTGTATTCCATCAGAGAAGAGTTCCAAGCCTCAGTTTCTGTGACTCACCTTTCCTGTTTTGGAGCACTCCCCATTTTCCAGCCTGTACCCAATATTTCAAATCATTTCCTTATCAGACTTTTATAACAGCTTATAAACACATGGCAAGTCTTTAGATTTCCCATGCTCACCTTTAAGTGAATTAACCAAAACTCAGAGAGAATGAGAAGTAGCCAAGGGTTTGGGCCCCTTGATGCACTGGATAATGAGCTACCCACTGGAGGAGGAGACCAGAATGAAGCCTGTGCCTACGGGCTGGTGTGGCATCAGACTGCACTGCCAGGTCAGGGAACTGATTTCTGTCCCCTACTAGCATCGCCTGGGACCCCCATCCCCGTTTAAAAGGCTACAGTGGCCCTCACTCATGGAAAAATACTCCCAGAGGTCTAGAGATTTATTTCAGTCTCTAACTTAGTCATGATTCTCTTGAGTGTGGAGATTAAATGCTTAAACTGGCAGTCTCCTGAGCATGCTTTGGGGAGCTCAAGTTTCTAAATCTCAGATGGAATCAGGAAAGTGTTGAGGATGCCATAAAATAAATGAAAAAGCCCTTTCTTCGCAGCTTCCCAAAATAGCATTAGGTAAGGGGGACTTCTGTTTCACTTGAACTTATTTCACTGCCATGTAGCTAAGTCTCAGTTTATGCTCATTAAGAAGATCTTCTGAGTTTAGCCATCTTAGGAAGAATGTGAACCAGTGGGTGACAATGCACGTTCTGTGGCTGCGTGTTCATTCATCAAGGGTTTGAACACAGCCTTCACTGAGGATCTACTAAAATAAGCTGCCTAGGACCTATGCCCCAGGACCATAGGTCAAAGAATTCGACAATGACATCCTAGGTGGCAGTCCTGCATTTAACTCTGTGCTGCCTTCTGATAAGAGCCCCAGGAGGAAGTGTTCTCACCTGTGTTAGTCCCATTGTGCCTTGTGTATATCCATGGGGAATGACAATAGCCAGCCAGTGCTGTCATGGTGGTCCTCACTGCTGTTTGTGACCATAAACAAAGGAAAAAAATATATATATATATAGCTGATTATGTTTGATGAAGGTAAAGCTAAATGTTTATTACCCAAATGCATTTTTTCAAGGTATTGATGGCACCTCCACATATACCAGTGGTGATCAGAAAACTATAAAGTCCACTAGGAAAAAAAACAGTGGGAAGACCCCACATCTCCTGCTAATGTTATTGCCCTCCTACAGACTTGAGTCACAACAGTCCAACCGGCGGAAGAAGCGTGCTTTGGATGCGGCCTATTGCTTTAGGTAAAGAAATGGAAATAAAATGGGGTGACTGCATCTGTTAAACCTTGTTCTGTCTTTGCTTTCTTCTCCCACACCATGACTGGAGTTGAACTCCTAGACTGAGGGTAGGTTTAGAACAGTATAGCTCTTGTATCTCACAACATTGTTCCTCCCAGAAGCCTTGAACAGTTATTTCTCTGTTGCATTTATCAGCCCGTAAGCAAAGAACCAAGGGGGAAGGGGGGAAAAGTAGCTCCCCACAGTTTCCCCCCAAATCCCTCTGAAAGACTTTTATGCTGAAAAAGAAAATGAGCTTTCTACCTGTCCCTCCAGAGAAAATAAGTTTATTCGAGATATATGATGGTGACTTCCTAATTCGGGAAGACAACCATCTGTGTGACCCTAGCTTTCTCTTCAGCGTGTCTGTGGTCAGATTTCTTTCACAGAAACAGAGATGAGACAGCAGAAAAGTGTCATTTGTTATGCCTTTAGCTACAGAATCTGACAGATGTGGGGGAACAGGGTGAGAATTTTTTTTCCCATTTCCACCTGAATTCATGGAGGGAGAGAATGGATGTCTTCTGTGGTTTCTCATCCTGTTTGGTAAAAGGAGGGCTCTTTCTTTTAAGAGTTGTGGGACACTGCAGGGTCCTCCGTGATAAGGTACGCTAAGTATCAGAGATCATAAGGAAAGTGGCAGTTTTGACTGCCAGAGCCTGTGGTTGCATGCAGCATATTCCCTGATTTCTACTATATTATAATCAAGTAACAGGTGGTAAAGTGTAGGATATATTCTCAAAGGAAAATGAGTTAGATGGTTCTGTGAAAATGAACGTTGCACTTCATTTTCAATGTAAAAGGACAACAGGGGCTAACTGGCAGAAGTGCCCTGTGGTGGTTAAAAAGGACTTTTAGTCCCTTTCAACCACCTCCTTAAAAACAACTAAGCATTTGAGAGAAAAGTTTGAATTTCTAGGTCACAGACAAGGGAGTCAGGAGGTAGAGCTCATGAGCAAAACCATTCAGTAGGTCATCCCAACATCCTATCGTGAAAGTCACTTGAGATTACAATAAAACCACTAAATCCTGATCCATGCTATGTGGTCAATTAGATGCTTATTGAATAAATGAATGAATCACTCTTCTGGTTTGGGGTAAGGCAGGTGGATATTTGGTTTTACAATCTCCAATGCTGTTTCTTTCAACAGAAATGTGCAGGATAATTGCTGCCTACGTCCACTTTACATTGATTTCAAGAGGGATCTTGGGTGGAAATGGATACATGAACCTAAAGGGTACAATGCGAACTTCTGTGCTGGAGCATGCCCATATTTATGGAGTTCAGATACTCAGCACAGCAGGGTAAGTGTTTGAATAACTCATCTTCTGTATTCTAAGTTGCCTGCTGTTGTATTTCTAAGTGAACTATAATGGGCCCCATGCCCTTTTACCAACACACATGCCTGGGTGCTGGATAAATCTTTTTAGATGAGGTGAAATGTAGGCTGTAGGTGTTCAGAAAGTAACACTGATCCCTTTCAAAAGCAGGTTACACCTTCTCAATTAGATTATAAACAACTTAAAGAAAGTTTTATTTTTTGTAGTATATTTTTAACAGCTATAAGCATAATTAGGTATCCCTCCCCCCAAAAATACTGTATTTGAATCAATGAACACATTGTTTTAAATATAGCTAATGTGTGAAGGGACCCAGTTATCCATCTAAAAAAGCATTTGTTATCACCTTCATCGTGGGCTGGCATTATAGAAAGAACATTGAAGACTTTAGGTGGTGCTTTGGTGTGTATTATTTACTATCATAAGAGAATTAGGAAATGATTTAACCTCTCTGAACCTCAAATTTCTTATCAGTAGAAAGGAACATCTATATTAAATATTATCTTTAAAATAATAATGGTGAACTTGAGAGTTGTTGTGAAATACCAAAATGATACACGTGAAATGATTGGAAAATTAGTATCTTATATGTCTTTTTGAATACAATCCAAAATAAACATGAAGATGAATATTTTGTCATGTTATTTCAGTGAAGCTAGAAGGCTAACTCAGAAGGTGGGTCCAAGATTGGATGTTGTAGTTTCCTAAATTCAGATCAGCAAAATCTTTTTCTGTGTAATAATGGTATTTATCCATATGCTTCTTCCTTTCTACATCCTTTATGATGTAGGATTTGAGAGATGGAAAGGACTTCATAAATCATCTTGTTCAAATCTTTCATTTTTTTCTAAAAAAAAAAATAATAAGGGTCTAGGTTAAGTACATGACTTGCCCAAGATCAAATAGAAAATGAGGGATAAACCAGGGCTTGGAATGCAGCCATCCTTGTTTTATAACCAGGCCTCTATTTGTTCTGTCTTACTAAGTATAATTCCTAAAATGTGGCTTCATGTGGGGGTTTCTATTCTGCTCTTTATGCGTCTGTAAATCTCCCTATTAAAGAGGCATTAGAAAAATCGCCTTCACTGCAGGGTAGGAAAATGAACCCACTGCCAAAAAGATCACATAATGCATTCAGCTGAATTCAAGAGTTTGAGGGGTTATCAATTATTTTAGACAATCCGTGTTATAAAAATTCCTCTTCAGCTCTTATGAAAAATCATGTGTTAGTGGAATATGAAGTATATTTATTTATAAATGTCTGCATAAACTGAAAATGAAATTGACAAATATGGCTCCCCTTCCTTCAGCTGTTTTCCCAACTCCCCTGTAGGCTTTGGCACTCTCTGGTGACCACGTGCTTGCCCATGTGAGGGAAGCTCGCTCATGCCTGTCCCTTTGTCTGAACTCTCTGGCCAGGCTGCTTCATTTGGGCTACGGCAGCAGTAGCTGTAATGTGGGCAAGGCCTAGCTGCCAAGTAGAAACATAATTCTCCTCCCTGATACACAGAGGGAGAGTGTGAAGCCTGAGACCAGGCTTGTTTTTCAAGGAGAGAGGAAGAATAACTGTCATGGTCACAAATATGTGGTTTGGACAGTTACCCAAGACTCCAGGGGTAGCTTAATAAAGTAGTCAGTGTTGCTGCACTGAACAGATCTTGTGTTTTAGAATGAAAAAATTGCAGTGAATCTCGAGGAAAAGGTCACTTGCTGTTTGACTAACACATTAATGGCATCCTTGGAAATGTCTGTGTGTCATCTGCAGAGATCCTACATACTTCCATTAGTAAAAGTCACACACAATTTGATACAGAATGGAGATAAAGGTACAGGACTAACTATAGACCTTTCTCTTCATTCCATTTTGGGACTGGATATCCACTCCTCCAGCTCAACCACTACTATTTATCACATGGGTGGTTAATGGAGGGTTCATTATTAATATTGCTTTAAGCAAAATCTAAGAAAGTGAATAATGAGGAATATAGATTGCATTTGATATCATTCTTAGCATCATTGTAGTTACAAAACAATGGTAATATGAAAAGACTTGTAAAATGATAATGTAGGCTGGGCACAGTGGCACATGTCTTTACTTCCAGTGACTTGGGAGGTTGAGGCAGGATGATCCCAAGTTCAAGGACAGCCTCAGTAACTTATCAAAGTCCTAAGCAAATTAGCAAGTCTCTGTATGAAAATAAGGTCTGGAGATGTGGCTCAGTGGTAAATTGGTACTTTCCAGTACCAAAAAACAAAAAAACAAAAACAAACAAACAAACAAAAAAACAATTTAAGTGACATCAAATTGTCCGGCAAAGATTCTTAACATAGAAAGATTTCACGTTACAGACAGGTGTCTTTCTCTTTATCCTTGGTAGGTTAAAGCTCTTATAACAATTTTAATAAAATGTTTTATTCTTCTTATCCATGTATTCACAATTTCTTTACCTAGCACGTGAGTATTATTTTGTCCAGTGAAGACTTACTAGGGTGAAATGGTACAAAGTCTACAGAGATCCCAAGCTCAGAAGAGCTCTTAATCTACCTGGATATTTAAAATATATATTCATGAAACAGTTCCAGTTACAAAGTAGTATAGAAGCAAGACCATATACTTAAAGATATGGCAAATGCATCCAGCAAAGAAGCAATCAGAGTAGACTCATTGGAGAAATTAGAAAATTCTGCAGAATGAACAATTTTATCACATCTGACTTTTTATAAATCATTTGTTAAAGACGTACAAAAAAAGCATCCAGTGGGAAAAGGTGCTATGACTAATGACAATGTGAAGTGGTCATTTAAAGGATAATTGCCTTTGTTTATTTATTTTTTTCTTGTTTTGTTCTTGCCCTATGGTGTCTCTTCTTCCCATATCCATTCAGGTTCTCAGCTTATATAATACCATAAATCCAGAAGCATCTGCTTCTCCTTGCTGTGTGTCCCAAGATTTGGAACCCCTAACCATTCTCTACTACATCGGCAAAACACCCAAGATCGAACAGCTCTCCAACATGATCGTAAAGTCTTGCAAATGCAGCTAAACCTCTTGGAAAAGTGGCAAGACAAAAAATCATGATGACACGACAACGACAATGATGATGTTTGTAACAAGAAAACAGAAAGAGCCTTGTTTCATCAGTGTTAACAGATTTTGAGAAAGCGGTACTCGTTCACTTTGGAAGTTTGCGTTTTGTTTGTTAAAACTGGCATCTGAAACTAAAAAGTGGAAGGCCTTATTCTACATTTCACCTACTTTGTAAGTGACAGAGACAAGATGCAAAATCTTTTTTTTTTTAAAGGAAAAAATAAACACTGGAAGAATTTGTTAGTGTTAATTATGTGAAAGAAAAAAAAAACAAAAAAAACCCCACAAAAACAGGAAAATCCCGTTAAGTGGAGTTGCTGTACGTACCGTTCCTATCCCATGCCTCACTTGATTTTTCCGTATTGCTATGCAATAGGCACCCTTCCCATTCTTACTCTTAGAGTTAACAGTGAGTTATTTATTGTGTGTTACTATATAATGAACATTTCATTGCCCTTGGAAAATAAAACAGGTGTATAAAGTGGAGACCAAATACTTTGCCAGAAACTCATGGATGGCTTAAGGAACTTGAACTCGAACGAGCCAGAAAAAAAATAAGAGTCATATTAATGGGATGAAAACCCAAGTGAGTTATTACATGACCGAGTGAGCCTGCATTAAGATAAAGACCCTGAGAACACATGCTGTGTACCAACTGCCTAAGGAAGCTCCATGTAAGGTTCAAACACTAAAAAGCCTGTTAATAAGAATAACAGAATAAGTCTGTATGATTTTTTTTTTATTTTCATTTTAATCATAAATAGTTCTTTGTCAGTTTGGAAAACCAGTGAAATGTTGAAATGTTTTGGCATGTACTGGTCAAACCTCGGACCTTCAAGTATTGCTGTATAGCTCTGCTACAGTTTTTTTTCCCTTTGTTTTGGTATATGTAACCAGCCCTGTATGATTAAAATAGATGGGCATAGAAGCCAGCATAATTGAAAACACATCTGCAGATCTCTTTTTGCAAACTATTAAATCAAAACATTAACTACTTTACATGTAATGTGTAAATTCTTACCATATTTTTTATATTCTGTAATAATGTCAACTATGATTTAGATTGAACTTAAATTTGGGCTCTTTTTAATGATCATTCTCAATTGTATGTTTCCTTTAGTCGGCCAGTACTTTTGAGTAAAGCCCCTAGATTTTGACTTGCACTATAAATACATTTTCAAACTAGTATTTTCTTTATTTGTGCTTTGTGTATTGTCCATTTTTATGACATAAGCTACCTGGGTCCACTTGTCCTCCACCCCCCCCTTTTTTTTTTTCCTTTTACAAAAAGAATAGATTTGAGTTTAGTGGTCTTCCTTCATCCTCTAAGCATCATTACTAATCAAGTCAGTTAAGAAGCTTGTACTTTAGGAAAATGGGTAGTTATGGACACATAGATAATTGAGAGGAAATGTTTTAGTTTTAATGAGGGTCTAAGGATCTGAACTCAGAATCTTGGACTGGGTTAAGAAAGGCTCCTCTAATTTGGTTTCATTAGTCCAGAATTTTATTGTTACTAAAAGGCAGACAGTTGAAGGAAAGCATCTCTTCCTTTAATTAGATTTTTAGTATTAAGGGGGAAATTGAAAATAGACATTTTAGTTGGTTTTTCAAAAGAGGAAAGAGTCCAGGTCAGCATTAGTCATTTTGTTTATGTCACTGAAAATAAGGTTTTTATAGATATTCTTTGAAGGCTGAAAAGGCACAAGCCAGTTTCTCCCATGATCAAAATATTCTTTGCTTCCTCTGAGTGAGAGTCATCTATAGCCGAGGCTAGAGTTTACTTTGCTTTAATGAATGATTTGTGTAATTGCAGAGGAGGTGCCTCATAAGGGGTTAGTAGGATATATCTATCACTTATTCAACTTAAGATAAAAATTAACAGGTAAAATAATGGAATATTTGTAGTTTCTCGTAAAGGGCACAAAAATGAGGTATGAAGCAAAAGAGAAGTTGATTTGCATGGTTTACTTTTATTTTTTTTGAATTCCTGACCCTTAATTAAAATGAAGAATTGGATTTGCAAGTTTGAAAACTGGAAAAGCAAGAGATGGGATGCCGAAATAGTGAACAATCCTTGTGTTGGGTGCAGCCCAATCCCAGATTTGAGTATATGTTGATTATTTTTTTTCTCTTCCACTTTTCTATAATTCTGTGTAAATCACTTTTATTTCAGCAGGTATTTTCCTCTCAGATAAAATGACATTTTGTTTTGTATTATTTTGTCTTTCCTTATGAATGCACTGATAATATTTTAAATGCTCTATTTTAAGATCTCTTGAATCTTTGTTTTTAATTTGGGGGTTCTATAATGTCTTTATTTCCCATAAGTAAATATTGCCATGGGAGGGGAGGGAGGAGGGAGGTGGGAGGGTATGGGGGAAGTGTTAGTACACGGAGGGGCAGCAGTTTGTATGTGTTAAGCAGCAGTACAATTTTATGGTTGGCATGGTTAAAAAATGGAATATAAGAATAGCTGTTTGTATTTTGATGACCAATTATGCTGTATTTTAACACAATGTATGTCTGGTTTTTTTTTGTGGTGCTCTAGTGGTAAATAAATTATTTCAATTATATGTTGCTGTGTTTTTCCTATCATACTACCATCCTAGAGACTATAAAACACCTGTAAGCAATGAGAATATTCTCAAGCTGGAAAAGTCAGGCCACCTTTAAAGTTGTCCTTTGTGCTTTCCCCCCCTTCTTCTTAAGCTATTCATTCAGAAATGTCATGGTATAGCTCAGGAGCCAGGACATATCTATCAAGGACTACAGAAAGCCCTGTACAGTCTTTTTATTCTCTTGTTTATTGCTATTTGGTAATTGTTTGAGATTTAGTTTCCATCCAGCTTGACCGTCTACAAGAAAAATGCAGAGAGATATTTGCACCATGATTTGGCCTTCTGGTTCTATGTTCTGCCAACCCCAGGGCCAAAAGAACTGGTCTAGACAGTATCCCCCGTAGCCCCATAACTTGGATGGTTGCTGAGCCAGCCAGATGTAACAAGAGCCACGTGCTCTTTAGAGTTGGTTGCTTGGGAGCAGCTACTTGTCTCTCAGTTTTACCCGTAACACTGTGCGCACACACACATGCACACACAAAAAACACCCTATTCCCTTAAATTTCCCTGGCTGTTACACAATACCAGACTTCTCAAGTGAGTTGCAAATCTCAATAAACAGAACTAATAAAAAAAGTAGTTGTGACTCAATCTGGTTTTTTTTTTTTTTTGCTTTATCTAATGAAAGAACTAGTTTGTGCCTGTTGTGTTGTCTAAGCATCACATAGAAACAAGCCACCAATTCGAATGTTGAAGTAGAAAACGGTTCCCTGTTCCACAACCTTGTGTGTGTGTGATATTTATACTGGACTCCTAGCTACAGAAGTGTTCAGCTCTGAACTTAGTTCATGCTTCTGTGTAGAGTAGGAAACTAGTGCCAGGCCTATCACCCCCAGCTCACATCACATTTAATCAATGGGAGGGTATTTTAGGATCACAGTGATGAAAAGGACTACCTAACAACTGACCCTTTGGAGCATTTCTTGACCACTCCATTTCTTTATCTTTTTGGTTGTTAGGTGGAGGTTGTGCTAGGGGTTGAACCCAAACCCTGGTACATGTTAAGCATGTGCTACACACCATGCTACCCACGGCCACCATTTCTTTTAAAAAGAAAACAAGAACACCTGCCTTGCAGAATTTTGTCTGTTTCTTTCTGTGCCCTTATTGTTGTTATGTGAATGAACACAGGGAAAGGAAGAATATTGGGCTTAGTGTTTGTTATGTAATTGATGATCACTAAATGGTAGTGTTGATATTCTCAGTTTGTGCTGGTTTTGGTTTCTTGCAATCATACTCTAATAAGCATTTTATTTCCAGTGGTTCTACACTTCTCCATCTTGGTACTACAACCTTCAAACCCTTAGCCCATGAATTGCTCAAACATCAGTAATTCCTGAGAATATTCCATAATTCTGTATATTAATATTTTAGTTACATGATGGGCCAAAAAATGTTTAAGACAGAGGGGAATGTTCATTTTACGTTTTGTTTAAATCTGCCAACAAAAATTCAAAACTGAAGGGACAAAGTGTCTAGTTGAATGACACTCTCCCTAACATGATAATAATAACTGTAGCATCCAAGTGCATAACAGATACTTGTTCACTGGTGTAATCTTATATAAGTGTAATCTTATGTAAGTGGAGGGTCTAGAACTTCATTGGATAAAACTCTACCCACATGTGGCTACTTGAGAAATTTAAATATGGATAATATGAATTGAGATATGCTAGTCATATAAAATGCACACTAGATTTTGAAGACAGTACAAAAATGTAAAATGTAAAATGCCTCATTAATAATACTTTTTCTATTGATTACATGTCTAAATAATATTATTTTAGATATATGGGATTAAATAAAGTATATTATTAAAATTAATTTCTCCTATTTCTTTTCAATTATTTCATATGTCTACTAGAAAATTTAAAATCACATATGTGGCTCATGTTTATGCCTTCAGTTTATTGCTATTTAGATCGCATTGGTGTAGAGTTTGAAAGCAATTCTGTTTTGAAACAAAAGCTAAGTTATTCCTATAAGCTATATTTCCAGCCTTTGTTTCTGAAATTGAACAATTTTACATCATGCACTATGAAGCTGCTATTTTTGTAGGCCAGTATTTGTTGAATATTGGCAGTTCTATGGGGTTAACCAAATGATTGACAAAGGTGAAAATGCAACTCATGGACAAATCTCCTGATAAATTGGTGGTTACCCACGTGCAGTGTACTGCTCAGTGACTCAATGTGATCCACTCCTAGGCAATCTGGACTATTGTACCAAAAGTCTTCACCAACGTCCCTGTGACAGCCTTTCCAACCGTGCTTCAGGGAAGAGTCTGTGGTATTGAGATGACATTGATTTTCTATCTGGAAATAAGCTGGGTTGTATTTCTCTTGTTAACAGCCCTAGAAGAGTGGATCCAGCCTTCTGTTTTCCAGAAACTAATATAAGAGGGGATACTTTTTAAAATATAAAAATTTCAAGTGCAAAATTTGATTTGGAAATGAAAAGGCAAAATGCACGTAATCTTCACGCACTTGCTGACAAACCTATCTCTGGGCATTGGCTAACAAATTCCTTTGTTTCTGTCACAGACTACTTACTACCTGTGATTCAAGCAAAAAACTGAATTCCCATGTTTATTATTGTTATGATTATTTTACTTGGTACTGGAGATTGAACCCAAAGGTACTTTACCAATGAGCCACATCCCCAAGCCTTTTTATTTTTTTATTTAGTTATTTTGACACAAGGTTTCACTATGTTGCTTAGACTCCTTCAGATTGATGAGGCTGGTCTTGAATTTGCCACCATCTGACTTCAATCTCCCAAATCTCTGGGATTACAGGCATATGCCACCAAGCCCAATTCCACCCTTTTACTCACCTACTCAAGTGTTCAGTCTCTAGTCCTTTTCTTGTCTTTGCCAGTAATTCTATGTGCTGAACAAAGAAAAAATAAAAAACTGATTTTACTACCATCCAGATCGGAGGCAATAGAGGAAATATTTTGCTACCTTTTTTGGGAACATAATAACTAGATCCTTTGAGGTTGGAGAACTCATTAATGAAAATATTATCATAGAATCAATATATATATGAATCATCGAGATTGCAGAGGCAGGGGTTTTCAGTTGCCTTTTTTGGTAAATGACAATATTGCTTTAGGTTTTCCCCTGATTGAATTTTTATTTCCCTGAAATACTGTGTCCTTGCTTTCTTTATTTCAGCAAGTAACGGCTGTTTGGAGAAGAGATGAGTGTGTTTCTGTAATTGGGCAGAGACTTAGTAAAAGGAACAGAATGTACTGAAGGAGACTTTGTGCTGTCTGATCAAAACTAGGGAAATCATTCAGTCTAAAAGAACAAACACAATTAAACAGAAAAATGGTAAAGAAAATGTCCCAGTATAATCTCCCAGGCTTCCCTTGCAAAGTAGAATTTTCTCTCCTGTAGGTGCCAACCCCACTGAAAAAACACAGATGTGTTCTTCAGGTGACATCACCAAACTCTGGCCGGCCCTTAGAGATGGAAACCCTCCTCCTTAGGTCCAAATCTCCATTCTAAATCATATAGAAAGTCCCAAATCTCAGGATGTTGGGCGCAAACAAAGAAGTTATGTAACTCAATACTGCTGTCAAGGCAATCTGAAGACATGCAGTTTGGCTTGTCTTCAAACATGGGTGTAACACTAATTTCTTCATTTGAAACAAAATGAAACAGTACAGAAAACGGAACAGAACTGTAAATCAAGTGGTGGTTCATTTAGTGAAGTATCAAATTTCATATCACGTGTGTGCATCTTCCTATCGCTCACACTCTGGTGTTGGAAGAACCACTGGCTGCATTCAGCTCCCTACCAAGGTGAAATGTAGAAGAGAATAATGAGAAACCAAAGGAGCCCCAGGGAGGTCCAGCAACCTTCTGAATATTGTCTTCTGATACAGGCTTTGACAGTCAACCATGAGGAAGCATTCCTGTAGAGTTTTTACCAAAGGAGATAGAAATGCAAATTGTAAATGTATATTATGTAAACGAACATTTGTAATTTGTATCTTGTCTGCACATACATGATTTTAAGTATTTCAGTGGTGTAGCATAGGAAATAATTACAACCCAAAGATTCTAGGATGGAGTCTGATTTATTTTACTGGGCACCAGGGACCTGGAGTAGTGACATCAAGGAGTTCATGAGGGCAGGATGGAAGTAGAAGAGTGGATGGGATAAAGAGAGGTGGGTAAGAAAAGGAGGGGGAGACATGGAGCACCCACTTTATGCAAACCATAGCTTTAATCAAGATTGATGTCTGTAATACTATACCAAAGCAACTCAGCAAGTAGGGAGAGAAAAAAACAGAACAAATTGTTTAACCAGGTGAACTTCAAGCTAAAGATTCAGACAAGGAATCCTGCTGTGCCATTGTCTTTCATCAGGAGTCTGTAAAAAGCCAAAGTGCTAAATCAGTAAATGGTGTTATCTGCTGAAGGGCTCCTGGTCCTGTCTCTGCCAATGGCCCTCCTCCCCCAGGAAGCTCCCTCAGAACAGTGAGGGATTCTGGTCCTGTGCTTCCTACTCTGGATGACTGCTTATTTAACTTATGTTCTCAGCACCCAGGACACAATTTAACTCATGTAATTTTAAAAAATGTTGGTTAAATTAAGGAAAGGTACAAAATGACTTGTATCTCTGCCTCTACAACTGGCCATTTGTGGAACCCAGTAAAACCCTTTTTCTCAGTAAAACAAAAAGCACTGGGTTAGGTAGCCTATAAAGCCCTATGTAATTGCTTTTTTGGTCTAGTTTTGTTTTTTTCTGATTCTTAGGTTTCCCTCCTATGTTTTTCTCCAATTGTATCAGTGAGCAGGTAGCAGCTATTCTTTAATTCATTCATTCAACATATAATTCTGGGCATATCCTGAGAAAGTGAGGAAATAAAATCTCCTCAGGCCTTAACTACGATTGTGAGTCTTTGGTTTCTTTCTTTTCTTCTTTTACATGCTATAAATACTACATTTATTGTATTTAAAGAAATAAAGGGCATATATTTTTTAATTGGTGGGAAACTGAAAACTACAAAAGGTGTCATGACAGAGTTGAAAAACAACCAATCAGAAATTTGAGAATTAGAAAAGATACTGGCCAAAGTTAAGTAATGAATAACTGAGTTTACTAGAAACAGATGAAGAGAATTAGTGAATTGTAAGGGGTCAGGATTAATACCTAGGGTGCAACAAGAGAAAAAGAAAATGAAAAGATGAAAAAACCCAAAGCAAGGATAGAGGAGAAACAAGGAGGAATGGTTTGATAATTTCAAGTACTATTAGGGATATAAAGAAATTAGAGCTATCACTCATTCCTCATGGACATGTACATTGATACAAACATTTTGGAAACATTTTCACATACCTAGTAGAGTATAAAGATACATGTATACAAGTTAAGATTACTATTTTTGCCTTGGTCCCATTATTATTAACTAAACCCTAATCCAGTTGCTTTCAGTCCCCTCTTTGCTTCTTCCTTATGAAACTCATAACTCTTTAAAAAAAACAAAAACCAAAAACATATTCTTCTTCCCAAGTTGGGCACAGGGTAGAGGAGAGATAAAAACTTCATTCTCTGGTCTTCATATCAGAAACAGTATTCAGGGATATGTACCTAAGAAATTTTAACTTGCCTCATCTATGCCTGTATCTTATCCCTGTGACATGTGTTTATCATTCAGATAGGTCTCCCTGTGGTTTTTAAATGTTCTTCATTGTCACTTCCCTGCTCATGCATTCAAGGCTGACTACCTACCTAACAGGAAGAGCATAAATTACTGTAGTCAGCCGGCAGCCATTGGCAAATCATATTTTCCAAAGATGGCTGTATAATATATCCCATGCTATATGCCTATCTTACATCAAAAAATAGATACTCCTTCCATACATGTGCAATCTCTCTGGTTTTCTTGGTCTGGCTGGTCTTGAGACTGCAGTGGGAGTGGTGCTACATGATATTTACAGTTAGGTCATAAAAGATAATGCAGCTTTGTTTGGTTCTCTTGGGATGCGCATTCTTGGAAATCAGCTGCTTTGTTGTGAAGAAGCCCAAGCCACACGAAGAAGCCATGTTTAAGTCTCCAGCTAACACCCCCAGCAGAGATCCCAAATGAGAGTCAGTATCAACTGCCAAACAAGTAAATAAGGAAACCTTCAAATGGTTCCAATTCCAGCTACTGATTTCCTGAAACTGCTCAAGGAACTTCAAGCAAGAATCACTTAGCTGAACCTAGTCAATTCCCAGAACAACAAAAAGTAATAATAAAATAATGATTGTTGTTTCAAACCACATTTGTGGCATGACTTTTAACTTATTAAGTCAAATCAACAAGCAAATAGGAAAACATTGATAGATGGTGTGTGTGGTACCATTTAGCTTAAAAATAAATTTTTGAGTGAAATTGATCATTAAGGAAATTATATTATCAGGCACTGTATTAATTATCAGAAATTTAGAAAGGCATATTCTCTGTCCAGGAGAATTTCATTATGTCCTAAAAGACATAAATAACTAAAATATAATATGAAAATCAAAAGCAATGGATTCATCAAATATGTATTGAGCACCAACAATGTGATAAGTATTCTATAGTTATTGGAAATGAAATGGGGGTTTGGAAGACAGGAAGGAGATCTTATAATAAAAGTTAAAAACCCTTCCAGGTAAATCTGATGAACTCCAATGTTAGAATTTATCATCTATACTTAACCAATGAAAATATAAATTTATGAGAAAATGTTTACCAAAATGGGTCCATTTCAGTGAGACATATTTTTCCAGGTGAATGCAAATATTTGAAAGACTAACAATCAAAAGATGAATATGTATAATGTTATATGATAACATATTTCTTCTCCAGAAATCTCAATCGTCTTGGCTCCATTTTTTGGAAAGAGATGCTTATTTATCTGTCTAGCTCTCCAGAAGCAATACCCAGCTCTTTAAAAAGAAGCCTTTTTATCCCCATTCCATTGTATGGTGAGGGCACTGTTGGGTCTCTTGGGAAAATGTTAAATATCAACCATGAAATGTTTAGAATATCATAGTTTGTTATTTTCCAAAAAGATGTACCCTAGGGCAAAAGGAGAATTATTTCTTCACATAATGGTGCCTGAAGGAAGTTGTAATGGAAGTTTTGCAAGTGGGGTGGTCTGTGATCCATCATCTCAACTAGACATTTCCTGTGGGCCTGAGTTTTTCTATGGGAACTTTCATGAAAATTTCTCTGAAGAGTCCTTTCCCTAGGGGCAATTCTTGATTGTCTCTCCCCAACTGATGGAGAGGTCTGGCTTAGAGATAAGTTCCCAATCAACTCAATTTCATGCTAAAGGGAGCAACTCAATTTTGCTATCCCCCCCCCAATTAAACCAATTAAGTTTATTAGTCTTAGATTGCTAAAAGAATATTTACATTTTTTCAACCACCCCTTCAATGTCCACATATGTACCTTTAGTGAGGACTGTTTCTAAGGAAAGAGGAATATTACCTGAGATTATGACGTATGAAATGAATATTGTCTCTACTGTATTTTACTGTTTTTAAATGTGTTTTTCTCTCCCAGCACCTACATGCCTGGTGCAGAGAGAAGCAAAGTGAATGAGCAACAAACTGTTTTCTCTTCATGGCACAGTATTTAGTGCTGAGTTGGTTTATGGAAACCAGGTTGCTACATTTATTTCTAAAGAAAACAGACCCTGCATGAAAATGTGAATGCTTGACCTACACAGTCCCAATATAAAATGCATGAAAATGTGAATTCATAATTGCCTGGCACATCACAGGTGTTCAACCAATGACAGAGTCTTCCTCTTTTCCCTAATCACAGGATATCGTCACCTAATGACATCTTAGTGGCAAATCCCCCCTAAAGACAGCTTCCATGCTTTCTTCAACCCTGTTCCAAGGAAGCTTGTTTGACAGCTATTACCTGACCATCAAGTAACACTTGTATAAGTTGCTCATCAATTAGGAGGTGCACACCAAAGTGAGCCCAGGTCTGCAGATCCCTCATCCAGCCTCAGCTTTCCAATTACCCACTTCTTTTGGAAAGCTGCCCTAGCTAAGTGCCAGAGTACCCCAGAGGGTTATTGGTCATTATCTGTCTTCCTTGGAAGGAGGAAGTAACCTGCTTTTTTAGGAGAAGGGGGAGGCAGCAATATTCTGACATCTGTTAAGACTTGGACCTCCTGGGAATTTGCTCAGCTGGTTTTGTAAAGGTCATCTGCCCCTTACCATGGCAGAGCACAATTGCTTTTAAGGAATGTTTGGATAAAATATTTTCCAGGCCTCACATATCCCTCTGAAAGACTATGTTGTATGTGACAGCATTCCAGTTTTGGGGCATGACTTGTGCCAATCCACACAGGCAATTAGTGCTGACACATTCCATGGGCCATTGGTCAAGTCCTCAATAGACCAGAGAGAAAACCCACAGAGGAAAACTTTACCAATAATGGGAACTAACTGGAATCATGCATGGAGCCTTAGAGTGAAAGTTTCTTCCTCAACTTGTCTTGCTGGGCTCTTCTATCTTAACCATTTCTTTTGCCTAAACCTCCACAAGGGTAAGTTGTGGTGCACTGGCTGATGGTGGTAGGGCAATACTTGGTCATGGCCCACTGAAGCAAAGTCTGCAAAGCACAGTGACTATTTCTAAAGTTTAAAACCAAGTCATCACAGGTGATATCATAGTCAACCTGAAAACAACTCTCACACCAAGAATGCACAATGCAGGATGGTGTAAAAAGAAACTTTCTGCCCTCACCTCATGACCTTCTAATCACCATCTCATACACTGACAGCTGCACAAATTATTCAGGAAACCCGAATTTCTTCTGTTGTGATGTCACTTCCTAACTATGAATACTGTTAACATTTAACCCAAGCCTCTCACACAAAGAGAACGCTATTTTGAGGTTTCTATGTTCTTTGGCAATACCAACAAAAAGTTCAAAAAGTAAGTTTGCTCCATGGATAGTTCTGAAAACTTTCATAGTTCTAGGAGCCAGATTCTCATCACTTGCCTATATTAATCCTCTTGATATCTATGTATCTTTAATTATAGGAATGTATTAGTTGAACCATTTGAATTAATGGCAAGTCTGAGTGTGAGATATCATTTTAAAAATGTTAATATTTTCAGAAACTCAAAGTGCAATGACTGTAGGAGAAAGTGTTATAAAATAGAGCTTTTAGGAGGTTATCACAAAAATGATATAGATAAGACACGAAAGAATTACTTGTAGTTATCATCAGTTTTGTTGTGTAAACAGCTTATGAAGAATTTTAAATTATTCTCAAATGTGTCTACCAGAAGTGCAATCTTTGCCTTTTCTGTTCAATCTTTGAAGCTTTGTAGAAAAATTAAATTGCTTCTGATACCATAGTCAATCTATATTATATTGGCCTTATTTTTTATTTGTGTTCTCCCTAGCTAATGCACTGTACCAAAAATAGTATAGGGTCTAGAGCAGTGGCTCAACGGTTGTGGTTGCAGCGCTAGAGGCGCTTGCTGGCTTGTGCGAGAATGTGTGTGCAAACCCCAGCACCATGCTCACAGCAACGTGTCGGAGCAACAAGGACCGCATGAAAAACTAAATGAAATCGATTCTCTCTTTCTCTCTCTCACTGTCCCTCTCTCTCTCTCTTAAAAAAAAAATAGTGTAAGTAGGAATTATATATAGCAGTAAAATAAAATGCTGCATTAGAAAACAGACTTCTGATAAAACAATTGGAAGTTACTAAACCAAGGACAAATTGTTGCTTGTGGGGTGATTTAAGTTTGTATATTAAAATATTATTCAATTTTAATTTTTTTAAAGAGAGAAGGACAGTGAAAGAGAGCGAGACAAAGACAGAGAGAATCAATTTTTATTGAGTTTTTTCACATAGCTCTCATTGCTCTGACACTTAGTTGTGTATGTGGGTGCTGGGGTTTGAACCCATGTACTTGTGCATGCCAGGCAAGCACAGTAACTGCCAAGCCACCACTCCAGCCCCAGGAAATTTTCTTTAATGAGATTACAAGAAAATAAAAGCAGAGATTATTCAGTTTTATCTTGGCTGTTGGTGAGCTCAGAGCTGAATTTTGTAGTCTACCACAGTCCTTTTTTCAGGTTTCTTGGTTGCCAGGTAGAATTTCTTCTCCACTCCTCTGCTGTTACTCAACCCCTTTTCTGTTATTTCTCTTTTTGCTGCAATTTATCCTTTCTGGATTTAGGCAAGACATGGATAATATATCAATAACAGGAAAAATTACCATTGATGAAAAGAAAGGTAGTACAAAGTTTAGTTCCTGTATGAATAATAACAATTTCTAAATTAGTGTCTTCTTATTTTTTGCTTTTTTTACTCACTTGTATTCCTTTTCTTCTATTTAATCTGTATTTCTTGCCTCTATTTAACTCTACTTGTTCTCCCTTATGATCATAGTCTAGTAGTAACACAATCATAAAAGTAATTCTAGGGCTGTGAGATGTGGGATACTTTCTGTGGGCAGAAAGGCAACATTGAACTTTTTGTTTTCTTCAGCTCGCAAATAGGGAAAAAGTAAACATATTTTTTAGAATTACAGATTATATTATCAAATAGCTAGCACAGTCCCTGGCACACTGTGAAATAAAGAGTCTCAATGAATAGCAACATTTATATTTATAGCATTTATAGATCTTTAAATTAGATTATTCTTTGCTCAAATGATGTAGTTAGAAAATTCCTGGACTGAGAACCATGAGATATCATTGGTTCTGGTTTCAGTTTTGCTGCTTACCAGATATGTGAGCACAACAGATAAATCACTGGATCTCCAGAGCAGGTGCTACCCAGCACAAATATACATACTCAAATATATAGTTTAATGCTTCCAGAATCCATACTGAGAAAGTAAGAGCAAAACAAGTAAAAGCAAATTTTAAAACATACTCTAACATAGCATATCTAAAATATTATCATTTTAAAAGGTAATTAATATAAAACTTTATTATTGAGAAATTTTACATTCTTTTGATTTGTTATCTTATCTTCAGAGTCTGAAGTTGTACCTACATTTTTATTCAGACCACCCACATGGCAGCTTCTTGGTAGCCATGTGTGATTGGTGGCTACCATACTGAATAGCACAACCTATATTTCTACTACTAAGAAATAGAAGTAACTATTAACACTCAATACTGATGAAGATATATGAAGCAAACATCTCTCTGCCATGAGAGTGAACCCATAAACAAGATTAACTTTTAGAAATAAAATTGATTGGCTATATTAAGGTTCTTATAAATGTTTATATATATCCAACGATGCTGCTGTGGGAAATTATCCTAACAAAATAATGCAAATAACTCCAAGTACAAAGATATTTTTTATGATGTTATTTGTAATTATAAAAAACAAAATGATTGGGAGACCTAACAATATGGAATTGTTTGAATAAATAAATCACTTGTGTAGTATATATTTCACAGTATTAACCATGTAGGGTTTCATTTACATAATGGGTTTTGTTTGTTTGTTTATTTTAGAGAGCAAGGGACAGCGAGAGAGAGAGAGAGAGAGAGAGAAAGAGAGAATCAATTTTTATTTAGTTTTTCATGTGGTTTTCATTGTTCTGACATTTAGTTATGTATGTGCTGTTGGGGTTCAAACCTAGGTCCTCATGCATGCCAGGCAAGCACAACATTGCTAAACCACCACTCCAACTCCTACGTAATGGTTGAAATCACTTAATATTAGAGAGATGGAAGTGTTGTAGAACTAAGTTTTGGTAATGCTTGCATAACAGAATAAATACACTAAAACTCATCAAATTATGTATTAGAGAATGTTATAGTGCATAAATTATGTGCCTCAATAAAGCTTAAATGAAATGGAGACATATTTAATGAAATAGTAAGTGCTGAAATTCATTGATTCAAATTTTCCCAAGATGCCTACATTTAAAAATACAGAGACATGAAAATTTTAATAGCTATTATCTGTGGGCAATAAGATTTGTTGACATAATTATTTTCTTTTTTTGTTCTTTCTTGTATTGTCTAAATTTTCTATAAAAATACTTATTAGTTTTTCATTAGAAAATGGAAATGTCCGGGTTGGGGATTCAGCTCAGTGGCAGAGTGCTTGACTAGCACAGGCAAGGCCCCGAGTTCGGTCCTCAGCCCTGAAGAAAAAAAGAAAGAAGATGGAAATGTCACAAAATGATGTTTGTAAAGAATTGCTGGCACTGTGTAAAAATACACTTAGTTTAATTTTAAGTGATAGGATATAAAAATGCTTGCATGAATAACTGAATCTTGAGAAGAGGAAACACTTGTACACTGCTTTCTGTATCAGGCACTGTTACTAAGTGCTTTGCATTAATTCATATAGTCTTTATAATAATCCTAGAAGATAAATCTATTATATTAAACCCATTTTCCAAATGATGAAAAATAAAGTAGATTAGCCAAACTCACAAAGATCTTGATAGGAAGAGCTAAGAATATAAAAAAAGCAGGCAATAGGCTTCCAATTCTATGCTCCTACCTACTATTCAATTCAGAACAGAATAGTTTTTACTAAAAATTTTTACCTTCATGTGATAGAACAGTTTTTTCTGTTATATTAATAATTTTCATATAGTAAACATGTATTACTATTATATAATAAATAATTTTTATTCAAAAGATAAAACATGAACCAACACCAACCTAAGCCAAATAAACACAGCTTATTCCAGAGGGTTTGGAAAGAATTAAACATAAACCAAAAGGCCCTCACAGTGAAAAGTAATATAAGACGTTCGCTAGGACTGTCAGCACAGTGCGGGCCCTTGATTGTTGCTGCTGACTTTCTGAAGAGCCATGAGGCCCAAAAGGGAAGTACGTGGAGCTTACTTAGGCAGGTAGCCAAAATGGCGGCTTGGCCACCGCTGTAGTAATGACACCAGATGAAGTGCATCTAGGATATTTGGGGAGAAGATCCAGTAGTTCCAAGTCCCATTGCACTAAGCCCTGGGTCTACTGCCCTTTTGTCTGTTGCCTGTCATTTGAAAAGGGTCTTGTTCTGGAAACATTTTATCCATTAAATTTAGTCCCTGCCTTCTCTTCTTAAAAGTGGATCTGTGTCATGAGATTGCTGACTCTCTTTTTCTCTCCTGGAAGTCCCCTGAGCAAGACAAGAATAAGTGCCTATGTGAGATCATGGCAGCAAAGATGACCTTGTCTGCAAGTTGCATGTGTCCTTCCTTGTCACAGAAAAGGGATTCCAAAACAGATCCAGCCAGAGCCAGCTAAGGAGCTTCACAGAGTCACAGCAGGGTGTTCAACTTTATACATAGTTGTGGGATGACTCACTACCAAATGCTTCCTAAAAGAGACTCCTTAGGTTACGGTAACATTTTAGAATGGTATTTATAGTGCCAATAGAAAATAGGAGGGGCAAGTTATTTGGAGTTTTGCCTCTTTCTGCACACCCCTGCCTCCCTGCCAGCTATTTCTCTATTTTTCAGTTTCCAAGTCTTTGTCCCATGACTGAAGGCAGAGCCTGCAAGAGACAGCCTTCTGATCCCCAAGGGGTCTCTGCAACTGACCCCCTCATTGGCAGTAAACAGCCTCTCAAGGGTTCTCATTATATCTGCCTCTCACCAAACCCCCGCTTTAGTCTCTCAAGCTGGACCCTCCAATCTGTTATGCTCCTTCCAACAGCTCTGTTCTCTGTTTAGTAACAATTCAGATGTACTGTCCTGAAATGAGTGGAAATGCCAGAGGTTATTTGTTCTGGTTTCCTTCCACTGTGTATGCTCGGTTTCCGTGGCTGTCTGTTGGTTACCTAGGATATGGCCAGGGGAGGCAATGGATTGGCCGGGAGCTTGGATGGATTCCCTGGGAGGCTGCAGAGCAGGGTTTAGTGGTCAGTAGGATGCCCTAATTGAGTGCCTGATTATCCATTCACTGACCCCCTCCCAGACTGCATTCACAGTATCCTCCCCAGGACTACAGAAGTTGTGCATGCATACCACCCTGCCTTTTTTTTTTTTTAACTGGTTATATAAATTTATATATCTGTCTACCACTAATCTATGGAAGCTTTTTTTTTTTTAAGAGAGAGGGACAGTGAGAGAGAAAGAATCAATTTTTTTTTTTTTTTAAGTTTTTCATGGCTTTCGTTGCTCAGACACTTCATTGTGTACATGGTGCTGGGGTTTGAACCTGCGTACTCACACATGCAAGGCAAGCGCCATAACCCTGAGCCACCGCTCCAGCCCCAATGGAAGCTTTTGAAGCAATGATCATATATTAGTCTGTGTTGCATCCAGCACAGTTAAAATGGTGCTTAATATTCAACCTACATATATTATTATAGATTGAATATTTGTCCAAATGAACAATTGTGTTTTTTTCATTGTTGTTTTATGGGATTGAGGTTTGAAACAAGCTTTAGCTTTTGATAATCTGACAATTGTTTTATGAAAAATAAACCTAATGTTCATGTATTAACCACATATTTGTCAGGATACTTTTAGATATTTTAATTTGTTGAATTTTCACTACAACTTATTGATAAAGTAGATATTATTATTATCAGTTTGCATATGAAAACACCTAGTTCAGGGACATTAATTTTGCCTAAAGTCTTCCTCAGTGGCAAATTGAGATTTAGGTCTTTAGGTATCTTATTGTTCATGCTGCTTCTTAATGACCCCAAACTAGGTTGTTAGCTGAAATACATACGCTTTGTGTGAATTAAACTGGGGAAATGTGCTGTTTTGAAAGAGCACACTCAGAGAGCTAATTACTGAAAATAAATGCATGGCTATGTTAATTTTTGGAGTTTCTTACCATGGAAAATTCCAAACATACACAGAAGTAGCAAGAATGGTACAGACACCTCATGTATTCTTTATCTAGCTATAACTGCTTTATCTACATTTCTATGTTCCTCTTCCTCCCACTAGATTATTTTGAAAGAAATCCCAGATATTGTATCCATTGACTAAGAAATTTTAAAATCATTATCATGATGTGCCTACTCCTGGAATATCCATGCTCAGACAATTTTGATAAAACTTACTAAAGAAATTGATTCCCTCTGAGTACCAGAATAATTGGGCTGCTTATCTTTCCAAAAGAATAGGACTGATAGTTTGCATTGTCTTCAGACCCCATTGATTCTTTAGGGGATAACACGTGTCTCAATTAGTTGGAAGTGAAAGATCTATCAAACATACTACAAATTTAGATTGATTCATAGTTTGGAAATAGGCATGTAATTCTGCCTCACCCAAAAGGAACCTCAACAGAGTGCTCTAGATCAGCATAAATGAGTTTAACTTTCAAATGTTATTACTTTCTTTTTCTTTTCCATTGCAGATTTTATATGTAATATCACATAAGGGAACATTTTCCATTCTTTTCAATGGACTCTCTGTCCATTTCTCAGAGGCTGGTTGTTGGTGGTAACAGCAGGAAGGATAACATCCACAGTGTTTTCCCATTACACCCTCAAGAGTTCAAGACTGGGTTGGAAAAAAAGGCCAAGATTTAAATGGATTCTAGACAAACTTGCAGCCACCCCAGAATTTTTAAGGAAAATTTTGTAAGGAAGCCTTATCAAAAATGGTCTTTTATCTGAGGGAAATGTTATAAATTTTATTCTTCATTATGGTTTGGGTTTTGATAGAAACTAGGGGTTGTGACAGTGGGATTTTAGGAAGAGTTTGAGAGGGGTGTGTGTGTGTGTGTATGTATGTGTGCGCGCGTGCGCACCAGACTAAGAAGGTGGTGAGTGGTGTGTGGAAGAGATAGGAGGGCACATCCACGAGGATGAGAACCATTTTGGCATCTGTAGCTTTATATACTTTGGAATCTCATGTCTAAAAATAACTCTCATTTGGAACCGTTGTTGTTTATCCGTATCCCGGGTTTTCCCATTCTTAAAAATACCCTGACATGCACATAAAGACTGTGTTCCAAAGGCTAATGCTCTTTAATCCTGAAGGGAGTGGTGAGCAAATTCCTTATATATCAATCTAAGAATAGGTCTTGGAGCTATTCAAGTATATGCCATAATTTTTTTTTTAAGGAAGCAAATGGTAATGGATGGAGGAGAAGAGAAGTAAAAGGAAAAGATGAAAAAAAAGCATTTGGACAAAATAAATATTATACTTCACATTTGTGGATAGCTTAAAGGAATCATTGCATAGAAATGGTATTATCTGAGAGTGGGGATAAGAAGAAATTATGTGAGAATATTTTTCCCTTGTGGTATTTCCAAATGGAGTCTAACTGGAAGCTCTGGAAATCAGAGGAAAGTGAGTGATTTTTTTTTTTAAAGGTTGCTTTGCACTCTTAATTTTTTAACTCAAGGGATTCTGATTCTTTCCTCTGCATTCAAGAGTAACAGGCCCCAAGCATATCCAATGTGCCCCCTCAACAGAATCGCTTTGGTGTATCTGTTTCCAACAGACTGTCTGGCAACCAGACTCTCTGAATCAGCGTTGTTTCTGCACGGCTGCTCCTATTGCCCTGGAGTCCTGGTGAAGAACAAAATGAAAAGTGTTGAAACTAACTCAACAAGACTGGTAAAGGTTTCGGAGAGATCCCAATTTCCTCTCTGAATTGACTGCCCTCCTCCATGCCCCTTTACACGGAAGGATCTAAGCATATTACTTCACAGTACCTATTTGTTTGGTGAATTAAAAACAAAATTTAAAAACAGTGTACATCTGAACAAATTGGAAAGGTCAACTAGGGGTTTTTTTTGTTGTTTTTGAAAGGATGTATTTCTGCATGACTCACTGGGTTTCTCACTTCCGGTTACAATTATTACAAAATATATCTGGGACACAATGAGCCTTCCTGCTAAACCTTACTTCATGGACTATAGATGGGCCCACCGTACTCTTAGGCACCCTTTTGCTAATGGGCCTTTTCTTAGCCCACTCTCCAGGATCATCAGCAAAATAAAAAAAAAATCTGTCTATAGATAATAATTTCTTCCTCCACTAATTGTTATATTTTGTGAAAACCAGTGGCTCTTAGGATTTTTCTCACATGCAACCTTACTGGGAGAAGAAAGCACTCCAGAAAGAAATTACATGATGGATTGTGATAAAGTTGCCTTTGGTGGCTGCTATTTTGAAATACGCTTTGTAATAATGTGTTTTGGGCACTCAGTTTAGACTTCAAGTCTCAAACATAATCATATGCAGGAAGGAAAAAATTCTCTGCCCTCAAGAACCTATTGTTCTGGTGGCATACCTGTAGTGATATTTGTTCCCATAAGACAAATCTAGATGTCTTCTCAGATATTATTTAGATGTCTCCTGAGATAATTAGTTATATGTGACCATCACCTCTTTTTATCTGACACAATTTCAAAGAAGAATCTAATTTTTTAAAATCCACCAATGTAGAATAAAGAGGAGACAATTTAAATCACTTTTAAGACATTAGTCTAAGTGCAAAAACAAGTCATACTATAATTATGAATTATGAAATGTGCAGTCCCAAGCCCACCTTTTCTCCTAACACTCCCCACCCCCTTGATGCTATCTACTCACATGCTTGTGTTAGTTGCTCAACACTCTGAGTCCTTAGCCCAACATCTCTGCTGAGCATTGATGGCTTATCTCAAAGGGTCAATTGAATAATTCACTCAGGGGATTGATCATTGTAACCCAATGGTTCTTAGCCAGAGCAATTTTGCCTCTCAGGGAATATTGGACATCTGGAGACTTCTTTTTGTCACAAGTTGTTGAGGAGGTTCTCCTGGTATTTTGGGTAGGGGGCAGAGATGCTGTGAGACATGCTACAATGTATGGGGAAGGCTCCTACCACAAGGGAGTATCTGGTCCTCCATGTCAATAGCATCTCCAGTGAGAAATGCTACCTTTCCCTAAGGTGGAATTCAAACAGTTTTCGTCCTAAACAAAGTTTCTTCCATTAAACATTCTCTGAGCAATCTTATTTGTGCCCTCCTCTGAACTCTGCTATGCATTTGTCACTAAGTTGTATATTGCATGGTACTGCTCTTTTGAATTTGTGAGTGTATAGCTCAGTTGCCTACTTGGACCTGAGGTTTCCTGACAGTGCTGCTTATCTCCACTTCCTCTTCATGCCTGTAAATGAACCCAGCCCAGTGTTTTGCACTTAACATATACTCAGTACATTCCAGATAAATGACTTTATCTCCAGCGGATGATTGAATCCTAGAGCAAGGCTTTCCCAAGAAATCCAGATAAAAGTTAGGGTAAGAAAAGGATGCTCTTAGAGACTTAAAGAAATTAAATACACTAATAAGAAGAGTGGACATTATGTCTTCCATTTGATGGCAATTAATGATAATCTTAACCCTTTTAAATAAAGCCTTGCAGCATGGAAAATAAGGAATAACAGAATGGATGAGTTAGGTTCAGGTTTAGAGGGGTCACATGGCTCAACCTGAGGCATATAGATATCTGTAGAGTGCTGTTCCCTGTGAGAGGTTGGAGATTTCACTGAACTCCATCTTCACTCAGATGATGTAATCCTTAGGACATTACTCTTCCATTTGTTTTAGTTCCAAGCAGTGTTCAGATTAATAAACAGGCTTCCCATCTGGGCAGATGGAAATGTTTCCATCAGTACATAGAAAGGGATGTTTTGGATAAGAGAGGCCAGCACTCAGGACACTGGACATAGTTATTCCCCCATAAAAAACTAGTAAACTCACCTTTCCATTTACGTGTTAAATTCCTGTGAACTTAGCATGTATCTCTTCAAGATTCTAATCTTGTCCTCGATTATTGGTAAGGTCCATTTACTAGACTGAAAAGTATGAGAGACAGACCCCTGTTTGTGGTTCATTCACCAAAGCAATACTACAGTGGTAACTGCTTGACCCTGGAATAGCTTGCTGATCCCTTCTAACATCCCTATTTCTCTCCAAGCCATTTATCCCAGCTTCAACATATCTTAAATATTATAAGATCTCCATTCCCATCCAAGATCCTGGTATTATCACTTTTTTTTAACCTCCAAAATACTTTGAAATTTCCATTCATACTTTATTTAAAAATCTTCCTATTAAGGGGGGGGAACCTAAGAAAATTCTTTTTAATAAAAGAACAAAATGGGAAGGTCAAATTGCTTTTAGAACTTTTTTATAGACCTGGAAGCACTGGAGACATTTCATCATTAAAGAAAGTGTGACAAGTAACTAGGACCATTTTCTGAGGGTTTCTCAGGGACAACCAAGAACAGCAAAGATCTTTCTTAAGAGACTCCATATTTGACTCCACTTTCCTAAGAACAGCTAGAATTAATTAGAAATAACTTACACTTGTATTAGTTACATATGAGCATTTGTTAACAAGCTCTCATATGCAAAGCAAAGATTAATTTCAACTTGATTCGTCATCTAGCTCTTTTTTCCATGTTTTGCTTATAACTTTTCATTTAATTGTGTCTTGTTTAATGTCATTAATTAACAGAAGAAATATCTCAAGTGCTCCACCTAATTATAGTCCCAGTCATGAATGCTGGAGAAAATGTGACTTTTTACTAAAAAGAAAACAGTCTAGAATAATGTTATGCAGTTTATAAATTCCACGGAACCACTGTACAAATAAACAATGCTACTGAATCACACAACAAATCATCTCACAATTAGGCCACACAAAACCGGCTGCTTTACAAAGGAGCCTGTGAGCCAAAGAGGAGAACTTTGAAGATAAATATTGCCATATGTGAAAAGAAAAAAATTCCAACAAACCTTAATTGCACGGAGCTTCATTTTCAAGTGCTATTTGCCGTGGGAATAAAAGATTTTGTTTTGTGACCCGTGACTATTGTAAGCATCCTCTACAGTGTGGGGGGATAGAATTACGGATCTGATTGGAGGCAATGTAAGCTTGGATACATGTGAAATGTGTCTTCTCCTTGCTTCATCCCTTCCTCCTTCCCTCACCCCACTGAGATTTCTTAATACTCAACATACTTGATCAATTTTCCATTAATCTACGTGAATTCTCCACTTTGTATCTCAACTGAAAAAAAAAAGAAGGTTAAATGCAGGTTGGCCTCTCGGAACTGAATTGGAGGATATCCCCAGAGAATAGACCCATTTTAATATTTGTTAGAGTTCAACAAAAAGGCTCCCTAAATTTGATGATCCATCCCAAAGCCAAGCATTAATGCTCTTCGGCTTAACTGCAATTCTTAGACTATTTTGCATTTGACAATAGTGGCAGTACTTGGATTATACTTGTCACTACCTCTCTCCCTTCCCCCACTTTTTTTAGCCTCGACAGTGACTGCATTTTTTCATCTTTATCTCTAATTTATGTCAACTAGTAGTCATAGTGGGACCATCACAATTGGAGAAGCTAGAGAAATCCCAGGGTGTCAGAAGGCTAGCTAGTAGTTCCAAGATTTGTAGGCCACAGTCCATTTATGAAGCCCAAAGACTGTAAGACTTAAAGGAAGATTCTAGGGGGATCTGACTATACTTTTAATATTTTAATCATTGTAAATGCAATACTGATGAAGAAAATCACTCATTGTTAGCATTATGTATAAATGATGATAGGTAAAACTTCTCTTTATTCATAGACACACAGCTTTATAGGAGTCTTTCTTTGGTGCATGACGAATGAAGTGACATTAATATCAAAACTGTACTTTCCCAATGCTGTATTTACACTGTTTGCCATACATTCTTTTTCTCATGCTTTATAAAAAAATGTTTCTTGCTCCTTTTACTTTCTCTTCATAAATTCAGGAATCAACTGTGTCTGAACTAACGTAGAACCTCCCAAAGAAGCAACCAAGCTTCTTGGAGTTATGTTTCATAACATCTGTCAAAATATGATACAGAATGCTTTCAGGCTGATGATGGAATACATGTCATATTTTTGAGCAATTACCATAGCTTGTTATCATGTTTTATTTTAGAAATTCTGAGAATAAAATTAAAGTGCCAAGAAGAGACTATTTTGCTCTTTTACAGTAAAAATGCATCATGAATAGAAAAAGTTGGGAAGCATCTATTTACTTAAAGAGGTATTTAGAATTCAAATTATGTATAATTTGGGAGACTTTTCTTCTGTAGTTACTAGCCACAGGTAATTATCTCCAAGAGTGTTTATCAGGTATCTTCCATTGTCAGCTTTTCAGGAGTTGCTGTATCATTGCTCTTCCATCAAACCTACATTATATTTGAAATCAGGGTATTGATTGACACCATAAATGTTTGCAGTGTTGGTGAAAAGAATGATGATTGTTTAATGATTCCTTCAATAACAAATATAATGGCTCCTGTTTGCTATAAACTGCAACAGCAATGTAGCACAATAGTTAAGATCATGGGTTATAGAGACACACATATTTTGATCCTAAAGTCGTTTATGCATAGTTATTTCATTATTAAACAAAAGTGGTATAAATGAGATCAGTTTACAAAGTACATTGGCATTGATGCTCATGGTACATCCTCCTTTTGCAGGCTTCTTCCTCCTCAACACAAACATGGCCTTGTGGGTGAGTAGGGGACTCCCTATTGTCGATTGACTGAGAAAGGCATCCATTTGGATCTGGTTTATAGAAATGTTTCATGACACTGGTCTTACCCAAAGGTATACAGCAACAGTGCCTCAGCCTATTCTGGGGTGGTCCTAAAATCAGTGCTAAAGAAGGTGTATGGGCAGAACTCCAGAGAGTGAACTAGAGAAATTCCAGGGCGCACTTGGTTTTTAATCTTACTTGAAAAGAGAGATGACAGGAGGCAAGTATGTGAGAGAAAACATTAAACCCTTGATTTTCTGAGTCTTGCTTGTTTTACTCAGCATGATGTTCTCCATTTCCATCCATTTACCAGAAAATGCCATTACTTCATTCTTTACAGTAGAACTCCATTGTGTATATACACCACATTTTCTTGATACATTCATCTATTGACAGGAATCTCGGCTGATTCCATAATCTGGCTATTGTGAATTGTGCTGCTATAAACACTGAAGTGGCTGTACTGCTATAGTATGATGATTTTAGTTATTTTGGACAAATATCAGGGAGTGGGATAGCTGGGTCATATGGGAGATCCATTCCTAGGTTCTTGAGGAATCTCCACCCTGCTTAGTAGATTAATTTGTACTAATTTGCTGTTCCACCAACAATATGCAGCTGTACTTCCCTACCCCTTACATCCTCACCAGCATATTCTTGATCATTGGCATTCTTACTGGAGTGAAGTGTGGTTTTGACTTGCATTTCGCTGATTGCTAGACATGTTGAGCATTTTTTCATGTATTTGTTAGCAATTTATGTTTCTTCTTTTGAGAAGTTTCTGTTTACTTCTTTTGCCCATTTATTGATTGGGTTATTTGTTTTTTGGCACTGAGGTTTTTGAGTTCTTTATATATTCTGGATATTAATTCTCATCATAGGAGCAGCTGGACAAGATTTTCTCCTGTTCTGAAGCCTCCCTCTTGACACTCTTATTCCCTTTGCTGTGCAGAAGCTTTTTAATTTGGTGGCATCCCACTTATTGATCCTTGGTTTTATTTCTTGACCTTTAGGGGTCCCCTTGAAGAAGTCAGTGCCTGCACCTACGTGATAGAGTATTGATCCTATGTTTTCATTAGTAGTTGCAATGTTTCTGGTCTAATTCCTAAGTCTCTGATCCATTTCAATTTGACTTTTGTGCAGGGTGAGAGATAGGGATAGAGTTTCACTTTTCTCTATATATGGATATCCAGCTTTCCCAGCACTATTTGTTAAAAAGACTGTCTTTTCTCTAAAATACATTTTTGGCACCTTTGTCAAGTATCAGATGGCAGTAAGTAGAGGATTTGTCTTTGGGTCTTTAACTATGTTCCACTGGTCTTCATGCTTATTTTGATGCCAATACCATTCTGTTTTGTTACTACAGCTCTGTAGTATAATTTCAGACTAGGTATTGTGGTGCCTCCTGCATCACATTTCTTGCTTAGTATTGCTTTGGCTTTTCTGGGTCTTTTATCCTTCCTAATAAATTTAAAAATTCTTTTTTTCTAATTCTGTGAAGAATGACATTGGTATTTTGATGAGGATTGCATTGAATCTGTGTATTGCCATTTTGACAGCAGTAATTCTGCCTATCTAAGAACATGGGATAGCTTTTCATCTTCTAAGGTCTTCTTCAATTTCTTTCATCAATGTTCTATAATTGTCATCATAGAGCTCTTTTACTTCCTTGGTTAGATTTATTTCCAAATATTTTTTCTTCGAGGTTATTGTGATTGAGATGTTTTACCTGATTTATTCCTTGGCTAAGTCACTGTTTGACTATAGGAAAATTATTAATTTATGGATGTTAGTCTTGTAACCTGCTATTTTTATGAACTCATTTATAAGCTCCAGAAGTCTTCTGATGGAGTTTTTGGGGCCTTCTAGATATAGGATCTTGTCATCAGCAAATAGAGATGGTTTTACTTCTTTTCCAACTTGTATTACTTTTATCGCCTTGTCATACTTGATCACTCTGGCTAATATTTTGAGGATTATATTGAATAGGAGTGGTGAGAATGGATAGCCTTGTCTTATTCCTGATTGTAGAGGAAATGCTTTCAGTTTTTCTCCATTCAGTGTGATGTTGGTTTTGTCATAAATAACCTTTATGATGTTTCTTTCATTCCTAGCTTCTCCAGGATTTTTAATATGAATGTGTGCCAATTTTTCAAAGACATTTTCTGCATCTCTGGAGATGATAATATAATTCTTGTCCTTAATTCTGTTTAAGTAGGGAATTACGTTTATTGATTTGTGTATGTTGAACCTATCTCACTCCCTTGGAATGAAATCCACTTGAGTATGGGCACACCAGCTTTTCTGTATGCTACTTGGATCATTGAAGTGGGAGGAATGGAGATAGTGAGAGGCTAACACAGGTTCCATTTTATACACATGGAGTATAGATTATCCTCATGGATTTAGTTTATCCTTTCTCTTCCCTACTTCATGTCTATTTTTCTTCCTGCCTGTCTGTCTTTCTGACTTTAGACTTGGCATCAGATATAAAAGCAACAGCAGTATATAAACAGTTTAGCTACTTACTATGATTGTGCAAAATCAAATAAATATCATACTTAGTGATTATCTCTATCAAGTCATAACTAACTGATCAAGTTGGAATCCAATATCTGCCTCAAGCTAGAAATGTGACCTTAGGCAAACATCTCTAAGTTTAGATTTCTTTACTTATAAGTTGGGATTAATATTGACTACATTATGGAACTACTGAAAGAATTACTACCTAAGAGTGATCACTCTGAAAGGCATATAGGAAACACTCAGTAAATGAATATTACTATATACAAAACTGAACTTTGACTCCAACTAACTTTATGTGGTATCATGGAGTTTGGGCACTGGAAGAAATTTTAAGAAATTGTTGGAACCAGTAATGTTCTCTGAAAGATGCTGAACTTTGCAATTTTCGGGGGAGAGAATAGATCTTATCCTTGCTAGTTTAATGTTGCTATACTCAATGTTATTTACAAGGTATATGCTAGGAAAGAATTATTTAATATTTAAATCTGCAGAGAAAAGGTTTTAAAAATATTAGATTTTATAATTCAAATGAATGCTATTCTTCAAAGTAATTTTTCTGAGTCTCTTTTTATAAATTAAGGAAACTGGAAAAACTTATTTCCAGAGTACCTAAATTCAAATTCTAAAATTTTATAACAATTAGTCAACTGAGAGGCTATTCATTTATCCAGTGAAGATTCCTTTGCTTTAAAGATTATTTTGGGAAGTGTTTTTACTTGGACATTGTCCTCAGAATTATTTTTTGAAGTCCATCCAGAAAAAAAGGTCTTATTACATTATGACCAAATTTAGTTTATTACTCAGATTAAATTTGAGATTCCTCATCAAAGAATTTTAGACTGCTTCTGAAGTTAAATTTATCATCTCAAGATGAAGGTGCACCACCATTGAAGATTTTCTTATATACATTACAGAAAAGGTGATTCTGAAAATCTTTTGGGTAATAGTGTTGTCTTGGTATAACCTTAGTGTTTATGCCAGTATTTACCTTCACAAATCAAAGAAAGCAAAGCTTAGTATATATATTAAATTAGTGTATGCTAAAGAATTAAGAAGTCCAAACTCAAGTCTTGGATCCAACACTTAGTAGTTGTATTCCCTTAAGAAGTCACTTCATTTGAGGAAACTTTAGAGACTTGATCAATAAGGTGGGAATAATACACCTATTCAGTCCCTCATAGAACTCCTATGAAGCACAAATAGTATAGTAGATGTGGGAATTTTTTGCTGATTCAAAAGCATTCAAGACTGTAAAACAGGGGTTGGCAAACTATGAGCTATGAATATGGCCAATAGGTAAAATTCAACCACTAGTTTTGGACCATCAGTGAGCTAAGAATAATGCAGACACACATTTGCACTAGTTTACTTAAAGGAAACATTAACTTTGAATCCTAATGATGAAAAATGTTACCACTTACCTATGTTTCCCCTGAAAGAATTCCTTTCTTTTCATTAGTAATCTGTATTAAAAATAAATGCACATTATTATTATATTTTAAATTGCTAGTTTTTAAAAATTAAAATATCATTCTATTCTATATTTTATTAATTTTTAAATGTTTAGGGAAATTTGTCTTCTCTTTCATTATGTAAGTTCCTATGTAATCTCTTTTGACTATTGGTGCACAAAGCCTAAAATATTCTCTACCTGACTTTTCACAGAAAAAAGAATTGTTGATCCCTTCTACAAAAAATTGTGCAAAGAGATTTGAAACAATATATTCATTGTTTATAAGTGAAGTTTACTGTAAATGATTTATTTTTCCTCTTAGTTTTACTAAATCCTCTATATTTGCACTTTAATTTATTTAACACAATATTCTTTCTTGTAGATGGCAAAAACAAATTCTTGAAAGAGATATCTGTTACTTGGCTAAATTGTAATATTAATTTTGTAGTCTGAATTCTTTTTTTGTGATCTGAATTACAAAATCCAAGTTGGTAAATATATAAAGGAAAATAAAAAGAGAATTAAAAAATCAAAAAGATTCTGAAGAAACAAACCATGAGCAGAAATGGTGTCCTGCCCATGCTCTAAAAGAACCTCTGTGGCTTCTGGAACTGGTGGACTTTGGTGAACCCTCAGAAAGAGGGATGGATGTTGAGATAAAGCACTAGGGGGCTTCACGCAGACATGTGTGAAAGTAGGAAGTCCCTTGCTTGCCACTGATGGTAGCAAAGCCTGGAAGTTCTAGTTATGGCAGTAATAAGACCTTTATGGATAGAAAAGGCTCAAACTTACAAAATTAGTTTTGCATGGGAATGATTTCAGATGTGATGTCTTTCTTGGACACATAAAATACCAGTAATCTTTAGGGGACACAACTTCCATTGTGTAGATTTCATGACATATGTTGATGTCTTTATGAAGAAAAGAAAAAAAAAGTAGGGAGAAAAGAAGGGGGCAGGTTCAAGAAAGGGAAAAGTTTTTCAAATGTATACCACTGTTTTTAATGCTGTTCCAAGTTTTCTTATGTCTGGAGTACTTTTGTTAGAAATTAATTAGGTAAATTTGGTTTTATAAATGATATGAGCCAGAATTGCAAAGGTGGTGTTTCTCTTCTCTAGTGAATAGGAAATGAAGGAGAGATGAAAGAGAGAATAACCTTTACCTCACAATTTCCCTTCCCCTCCTCTCTGTGTAAGCCACATTAGTCTCTCAGTAAAGGTACTTGGGGAAACTTGCTAAAATTTTCCCTCATGCTTGAAATTTACTTACCCTGGGTAACAGGAAATGTGGAGTCTTGTGATGTAGATTGTTATACCAGATGGTAATCTTAGCACATGCTATTTATGTAGATCAGCCATATGTGTGAGTCATCCATTTAAGGCTGACCTCAGCCACTCTGGAACTAAATTTCACATCACTTATTAATAATTAATAATAACAGTACCGATTATGCATCATATTGATGCATACTTAATAAGGCCATTGCCTTTACATGGTATTAAATCTAGAATGATTTCCTTTTCCTAAATAGTACTTTATTAACACCTGGCTGTATTGTTAGATTGCTATTCCATACTGGCAAGGGCAGGCACAAAATTTAACTCAGTTAAATTATTATTATTTCTTCTTTCTTTCTTTCTTTCTTTTTTTATTTTTTGGTAATTCAGTACTGGAGATTGAACTCAGTATTTACCACTGAGCTACATCCACAACCCTTTTTGTTTTCAATTTTGAGACAAAGTTTTGCTTAAATTACTGAGGGTCTAAGTTGCCAAGGCTGACCTTAAACCTGCGATCCTCCTGCCTCAGCCTCCCATGTTCTTGGGACTTCAGGTATGTGCCCCTCTACTGATAACTCAGTTAAATTAGATAATTAAAATATCTGCCACATGAATTATACTATTTAGTGCATGCTGTCAGAATTTTGACCTTCCTTTAAGGCAAGTGGCTATTCTTATTTAAATGGTCCCCTTCTGTGGTTTGCATTGTTACTTTACTGATGAAAGTGAATTTGAGTGAAGTGATAACCCATTCTAGTGTTAGTCAGGGTTCTCCAGAAAAACAGAATCAATGGAATATATATAATTATAAGAAAAGATTTAATAGATTAGATCCCATGATCAGATGCTGAGGAGTTCCACAATGGTCATTTGTAGGCTGGAGAGCATGGGAAACTGGTAACTGCCTACCCTAAGAAGCTAGAAGCCTTAGAATGACAGAGACGAACAAAGCAGCCCCATCCTGGGGATGGATGCCTGAAAGTCCCCTGAAGAGCCACTGGTACAAATCCAATTCAAAGGCTGAGGAACCTGGAGTCTAATGCACCCCAGGGACAGCAACATAAAAACCAACCCACTAGGGAAGGATCTTGCAAGCGAGAGCTAGCTTTCCCCTTTGCTTTCCTGCCCTATCCAGGCCCCAGCATATTGGACAGAACCTCCTTCGTTCAGGGTAGGTCTTCCTCACTCGGTTCACTGAACCAAACACCAGAGTTCTCTGGAAACGCCCTCAAAGACATGCCCAGAAGTTGCCTCACCAAATCTCTAAGCATCCCTGTATCCATTCAAGATGTCAACCAAAATTAACCATTTCAACACTCTTTCTCCTTATCCCCCCTTTAACCAGTGGTTAATTTATGGATAAGAATTTCTTATTTATTATAACTTTGATTTATCTAGTAGTCTCCAATAAGCCAGGCAGTAAAGACTGTGCAAAAATAAATTCTTCAAAGTCAGGAAGTATGTTTTCTTGCTTCCAACTCTTGATCCATTCAGTGTTCCTGTCTTTATTTCCCTCTCTCCTTTTCTCCTGGCTTCTTTTCCTGCACTTTCCTATTAATAGTGCCTAGCACTGTGCTTGTCAAAGAATGGGTCAGTGTCTTTGTGTAATACTCTGCAGACATTTTTCTACGGTGACATTGTGTCTGTCCTTTTGCTTTCAGGGGTTCCCACTGACACTCAGTCTTCTCATTGACTTAGGCTGCCACTTTCCTGGACATCCAACTTCCCATCGCAATTCACAGCACCTGAACACCATGTCTCTTCTTTCTTTTCTTTCCTTTCCTTCCCAGCTGTGGTTGACTTCTAAATGTGGTCCTTTGTTAGGCCTTGGGATAGTGTGGATCTGAGAGTCACTGCTCTCTGACCTTTCTTCAGCCTGGGTCTTGCTGTTTCTTGGCTCTTCCAGCCACATCACGTTCTTTATCCAACTTTTTTTCTAAGAAGAATCAGTCCTCACCTTCTTTTCTTCCTCTTTCCTTCTTTTCAGAGCTTGTTTCAGTAGAAACATTGTCTCCCTAGGCAAACCCAGAAGGTCAGTCCACCTTTCCAGACTTGTCCTGCTTGTCCCAGGAGAGACATGACATCATCAATTTCCTTCTTAGTTTCTCTTACCTAGATGTAACATTTCAGATCCTGCACCATTAGGATAGAGACTCTAAGGTTAAGGCTAATGATTTACAAGAACTAGTTTTTTTCTTGGTCTCTGAATGTGCCTAGATGTCTCATTTTGTGACTGAATTAGGCTAAGAAAGCAAAGAGAGAAAGTTCATAAGGGGTTCCACATTGTAAAAAGTTCCATTAGCGTGACATAATGGTTAAGGGTAAGGACAAAACAAGTTCCGATTAGAAATAGGCAGCAATATTTTACCTATTTCTGATGGTGGTTAGGGAGTGAATTATTAACAGAATTGTGTAGCCCAAAATATTTAATCCTAATTTTAAGTGGGCTTCTTTCCTCGGCATTTTTTTAGGTTGTGCTGAGTGAAGCATACAGCTTCAATGTCCATGAGATTTTCTAGAGCAAGGTTTTTTTTTTTATTGTTAGGGACTTGCTAGTCACAGATTTCCCTAAGGGCTACTGCATGCCCTAGGAGGCACATCAAGCTCTGTTCTGGCAGCTCACACTCCTTCTCCAGCTTTGTGGGAAGCACTCACTTTCCCCTCAGAGGAAACAACTATTTGACAGTTTACTAAGGTCTAAGCAAGCCTTATCTGATACAGCCTTAGCTCCTCGGGGAGGGGCAGTCTCCCCAGGGTCAGCAGCACACACTGAGATTAGATTTTGGAATCAGATCCATGTGGGACTGAGTTCCAGCCTGATGACTATGGCCTTTGACAAGTGAGCAAAGCCTCTTCTTGCTTTGGATTCCTCAAGTATTAAGTGGGAATAATGTAGCACCCATCTCATAAATTGGCTGTGAGCATTCAATGAGAGAATCGTGAAAAGTACCTGGCACCAGCTGATGGGAGCTATTTTTATCTATGATCCACTAGGTAGAACGATTTTGTGCTCTCCCCAGTCTGAAATGGATATGCCTTTACATCATCCTTGGTGGCTATTCTTAATTACTCATGCCATTTGATTTTTAAGTGTTTATCATTAGTTTTCTATTGCCAAGTGTCTATAAAACAATAAGGATTGCTGTGATATAAGCAGTGTCTGCAGAGTTTGTGCCAAATTTGGTAGATCGTCAGTGATCAGAACGACTGAAAAGCAGAACATTTCCAGTCTAGAATGATTACCAACACTAGCTACCACTTCTGTTCCCTAGCCTCTGTCCTGCCCCAGAAACAAACTCCTATAATCCCACCAGATTACAGTAGCAACAGACAGGTGAATTTTAAGAGGTCAAGACCAGAATCAGGAGGGGTTTCAAGACTCTCAGGTCCTGATCTTTTAATTCATAATTGTGAACTCCTTAGCCAGAGTAGAAACTTGTTGAAGGGCTTGTTGATTTCTGGAGGGAGAAAGGTGGAGTTAGAATTTGCAGGATATGAAGTAGTGTCACTTACTGTATTGCTTCGGAGTCTTACCTAAAAATTCTATTTTTTTTTCTGAAAATGAAGTAGTCTCAAAAAATAAAGAGCCTTACTATAATCTACTTGAAGCAAGCATCTATTTAGTGACTAGCAAATCTCTTCTTACACAAAGCTCACATTTCATAGGTAAAGGACTTGCATGTGGATTTCAGGGTGATTATGATAATCTAATTAAGAAAATTCAGTCTTCACATGGGGAGGATATTTATCACAAAATTTTTATGAGCATAGACTATACTTCTTCCCCCATATTTTTTTCTTCACATAGAAAGTTGAGTTGTTTTGGTCTTTCCTGAAACAATTTTTACATCCATTCATTAAAATTCTAAACATCAAACATCATATTCTTTTTTAAAATTTTATTCAGAAATTTATTTGTTGAAAAATCAAACAAGCTTCTAACAAAATAATATAATATATATATAAATTCTGAAAATTAGATTTACCCCCAAGAGCCCCCCAATTACCCACCTTTATCCCTCCCCCTTCTCCTTACCAATATATCTCTACAAATGTCTTAGGTTGTATGACATTACAACTTATCCAGATTTAAAACATGATAATAGACCTCCTTTCTCAATGGCCAGGGTCTAGCTCCAGCCTCCACAGATGAGTGAAGACATTCGACTCTTGGTTCTCTGGGTTATGCTGACTTCACTCAGCATAATTTCTTCTAAAGCCATCCATTTACCTTGAAAGGCTGCAATGTCATTCAAACATCATATTCTTGTAGGAAACAAGAATTAGAATTTTTTTTCTTTTTTCTTTTTTGTTTTCAGCGCTGGGGATCAAAACCAGGACCTCACACAAGCTATGTAAGCATTCTAATATTGAGCTCCATTCCCAGACCAATAGTTAGAAAATTCTTCAATGCAATTACTATAGTACCTATTTTAAATGTTAATTTAAGATTGTACATCAATAGATGTGAGCATAATAACTGTTCACACGATGGTCCTGTCAAAAAGAATGCCATGTGTTCAAAAACATTTGTGGAACAAATCATTGCCATTTAGCTTCTTCCATAAATGATCTTAACCTAACCGAAGGGTCTTAAAGCAACTGTGGTTTAGCTGCTAGAAATGCATTTACATTTAACAATGAAAATATTAATTATTTTGTAATTTCTATTCAAAGTTCTTTAGCCTATAGCATGTAAATTGGAGGCTAAAGTGGATTTTGTGATGAAGCTTCATCCTTATCCAACACTTAAAACCCCTGCAAACTATCCATGATTGTCCAGACTCTGTTACTACACCAGCAACATCCATTAGAGATATAATGTGAGCCAAAAAAGCAACCCATGTATGCAATTTTAGCTCTCCTACTAGTTATAGTAAAAAGTAAGATGGAATAGTTGAAATTAATTTTTAGTACTATATTTGATTTAATTCAACACATCTAAATTTATCATTTTAGTATGTAATCATTATAACATGAAAAGTATTAATGAGATATTTTATGTTCCTTTTTCATATCAAGTCTTGAAAAATTCAGAGTGTATTTTACAATTAAAGAATATCTCAATTTTCACTGGCCATACTTCAGGGCCTCATTAGCCACATGTGGTTAGTGACTACCATGTTTGTTTTGGACAACACAGCTCTATATAATTCACCTATCTGACTTTACTCTCCAAAACCAAAAACAGTTCTAGATATTAGGAAATTTTTCCTTGTGCTGCACTGAAATCTTCATATTTTCAATTTCCATCCTTAGTCTTTGTTTAACCTCCCCAATCATACATTTAATATTACTTTAATACTACTGAAATTTTATATTGGCCTGCAGTAGAGGCAATATATCATGAAATAATTGTGGCTACTGTATCCTTTTCTTAAAACATATTTCTCTATCTTTTACTTTCAAAGTTGTATTATTTAGATCACCTACAGAATTTTCCGTTTAGAGCTATGACACGTTACCCAGGTAATTGGGCCACCACTCTAAGTGACAAAATTTGTTTTGGAATAGAATCCTCTCAACTAACTAACTAACTAGATATCCCTCCCAGTTTGTTGTTGGCTGTATAGGTTATCAAAACACCATTAGCATCCTCATTTCATTTAGTGATAAATATGACTCAGACAGGGTGTGAGACCAAGGGAGGATCTTCCATGGCCTGCTAGGGAGTCCTTCAAGGTTAAATGCCCCTTGTAGTCTTCCCACTAAGGTTACAATCATTCAACCAGTTACAAAGTCTCCAACCAAGAGGGCATTTCAGCCCTCATTTCTTCATCCACTCCACAAGACATCATGACTCACCTTGTCAACTGTCTTTTCCCAACAGTTAAAGTTCTCAGGAGTCAGAACAGGAAATAAGTTCATATTTTTTCCTCAATTGAATGAACCCATAAAGGGCTTGGTCTAGAACATTTTTCTTTCTCAAGTTTCTGTCACCCTTCATAGTTTTCAGTTACTCAAAATAATTGATAATGGCTCATGGCTCTCATCTTTTGGTTTCTTTATCCAGAGACATTATAAAAACAATTGCTGATATTCATCCTATTTCAGCATTAATTCTTTTATTATATATTTATTATATTATTTTCAAAACCTTCTGGTACAGGTTATATGACTGTTATTTTTTGAAGTTTCTATTAGCTTGAAATCAGGCTTGTGTGTGCGTGTGTGTGTGCGCGTGCACATGTAAGACAGACACAGAATACTCACTCCTGTCATTGCAAGTTTTTGAAGTCAGAGGGTCTTGTAATCAGGATAAGATGGTATTTACTTCCTGGTTCAGAGGCAGAGAGAAAGTAAACATTCTGCCATAGATTATAAGATTTCTGAGGGTCTCCTGATGTTACCTTTTTCTTTTATCTTTTTCTTCCCACTAATTTCCTTTTTTTTTTTTTTTTTGGCAGTACTGCTTGTTCTATCTCTTCCTATTATTTCTACTCCCTGTTTCTCTTTAAATTAAAGGAGTAGGTATCACATTTTATTTTTCAGTAACATGGCCAATGAATCTGAAGCTCTTCCTACTTCTTACACTCTGACCCCAGGAAACAGAGAAAAGCAACCTAAGGTCCAGTGAAATAATACATATTTCTCCAACTCCTTCTAAAACTGGGTCTTACATGTGGCCCAAAGCTGGGTGATGTTGTCAGCTTATCATTGACACTCTATTGTATTTTATTTTTCTCTTTTTGTGTGTGCCTTATCCATTGTTTGTGAACTCTTGGATGACATGGGCTTTGTTTTGTTAGTGATTGTATTCTCAGTACCTCATAAGTGTGAGGCATTCTATAAATACTTAATAAGTACTTCAGAACTACTGTGCCATAAATGAATAAATTAGGAAATGAATAACTTACACACAAATTCTACGGGAATGCTTCCTATTGCAATATACTGACTACTTTGGCGTCAACCCATTGCTTTGTTAGGTTGCTTTAATGATAGAAAGATTTTCTGCTGTATTAACCTATATCTCACCCTCAGAACTTCCATTTTCCCATGGAAAATAACTTTTCTTTCCCATGTATTTATTCTAAGTATTCAACTGAGGGCTTCAGGCTTGACAAAGACAGTGGTTTTGTTTTCAACAGGAAGTACTGTGCTTATTCCTTTGCTTGTTCAACATCTTCATTCCAGTGGCATTCCAGTGGCAAGCTTCTGGCATGCCAACCACACAGGTCATTTAGGGAGAAATCCAAATTCCATCTAGACACATTTTTAACTCTTCTAAATATTGTACTTTCTCAGGCTTCCAGGGAGCCAGTGTTTATCACTAGATGAGTACAGTTACAGAGAGATCAAGGACTTAGTTTATTCTGGGTCACATCCATTATAATGGCCTAATTTAGGCCAAGCAGACTTCTTGTTTCCAATCACTTTTCAAGCTCTTAGACTTAAATTTTCTGTTAAGTTGCCCTCTTTCCTGTGACAAACCTGTGTACCTAGTTCTTTATTCTAGGTCAGAAGAACTATTTTGCATAGCTCTTACTTTCTCCTGTATTCACTGCCAGATGATACAGTATGCAGAAACCAGCATCTGACACTCATATTTGGCTCAGGGCTGGTTTGTGAATCACATGTCAGAGCAGAACATTAAATCTCATGTCCAACACAAAGAGAGATGATGCCAGTGCTTTGAAATGTCTTTAAACACAAAATATAGTAACTCAGTGACCCCTCAACTCTGCCCCAGCTCTTTTCCTTACAATTTTTTGAGATGTTTAGAAGTTGTGTCATCTTTGTTTATGAAATATGATTTTAGGGTAAAGGTATGTCAATATTGTGAATCTGCATTTAAAAATATTGCAAGGAACACGAGACCATGATTATACCAGCTTTGATCACACTGATTCCACTAATTAAAAATTCCACTGAGGAGAGTGCTGTGGAATCATGTAAACCCTGTGAATTACCTAATAATGATAGAAATATTCAAGGCATTAGTGATTAATGAACAGATGTGAAGAGGCAATGCAAGCTTATGGGAAATCATTTCTAGTGGTGATGTCAGCAAGGAACAATTTGCAGACATAATTACTAAAAAATTATCAGAGACTTCCTTGTCAAGTATTTTGTATGTTTATAAAGCTGTTGGTGACTCATTTTAGAAGTCTGGGAGACTTATTTGATTTGGAATCAGGATTTTATTATAGCTTAGCTGTTATGTAATAGTTTACTCAGACTGATGGGGAGATATTCTTCCATGTCAACATAGCTTGTATGTGTGCAGTGAGATTTCCTTGTATTTATTTCAGCAATTCATATCTGAATGCTTTCCCATATTTTAATGCTAGAAGTATATTCTAAGTTTGTAAATTGGAGCTTAAGAAAGGCTGTGAGATTAATTATTCAGTAAATTATCATGAAATTTAATGATTTAATGTATCAGAATAAAGTTTCTTTGAATTATGAAGTTGGTAATGTCATATAGAATGTCTGTCTCTGTCATGCTATGAACACAATATATGAATTTTTACCATGCATATGGATACTTCTTAGCACAATAAACCAAGTTCTTACATAGCTTTACTGTGGTCCATTCCATTAGTTAAACTGTACCCACATACCCTAAATTCCAGTGCTTGAGTGTAAAGTCATCTGGGTACATTGAGTTTTTATGTTGGCTGGGACACTATTGTTTGATCAACACCTCTAGTTGCTAACTAGAAGCATTTCATTTGGAATTTCCAAAACACTAATAGCAACCAGATAGACATGTGTCTGTTCCTTGCCTCAAATTTTAATGATGTTGTTGTCTCCAGAATGACTCCAAAAGAAACATAGCCTCAATGTGGTACTCGCCAAGAAAGGTTGGGTGTTATCTTTTCTCTGAAGGGGATGGTGTGGAGAAATAATTAAAAAGGCTAAGGGGGGAGGGCTCTTTTATTCCCTTCCTGGCCCTTTAACTGCCTACCTCTTACTGTACGATTAATAGTTTTCTTTCATTTCTTTCTATAAAGGTTTCTTTATCTATTGACTCAAGGAAATAGAGTTTAACCATGAGGCTACACAGTGGGTCTGAATATTTGATTACATAGGTTTATATGCAGATATGGGGCTCTTATTTAAACAATTTTAAATCACTTGATATACTATTTGATAGTCTTTTCAGTCTGTGTGACATATGTTAGCATGGAGAAGAGCATGGGGAAAAGGTAGGAAATAGAGAATAGAATTTGAAATTGCAGAGGAAAAGTAATGGGTTTGCTCTTTCCTTTGGGTGAATGGAGGTTAACAAAATATTTTGGATGAGAGCTACATAATTCTTAAACACTACCAAAATGTCTCTGTTTTGTTATAATGAATAATGAAGAGTACTTTATGATCCAGAAAACTCAGCACAAAGGCACTACTTCCTTTTGGCTGGTTTTTTAGTTTACTATAAACAAAGCTTCTATTTTAATTCCTGAAGTACACATTGTCACGCAAGATGGTGTCTAGAGGAAGGAATTCTGCTTCCTTTTGGCATCTTTTGGAAATTCTCTGAAGCAATGGTACAGTTCTACCACTTCATGGTGAACATCCATAAGTCCAAGTAATACCTCATGGGAAAAATCTGAGTAAGAACAAGTGTCCAAGGACCTGTCGGCCGTGTTGTATATACATGGTTAGGAACCAAATTTAGTTTAAAAATTAGGCGGATGGGATGATGAGATGGGTACCAGCATAAACACCATGACTTAGGAGGTGTTAGAGAATGGAAATCCAGTCATTTTAAAGATGAAGAAACCAAGGCTTAGAGAATGACCTGCCATGAGTCACCAAGCTAGTCAGTGGCAGAAGGGGATTCAAACCCAAGTAACCAGACTCTAGAGCTCATGTTCTTCAACATTACTCTAGCCCCTTGCATATGGAATTTGAAAGACCAGGTGCCAGAGGAGATTGATGTTTTGGCCAAATTGGAGAAATAAATTTAAAAAAAATCTATGACTTCCAAAAGCATATCTTCTACATTGCAATGCTAAATTCCTGCTTTTTATCCCCATATCTAATACCAATGCTCAGTTAGGCATTACCTCTTACCTGAATGTCTTTTTTGATAATTATAATATTATTATATTTTGTAAAAATTATGGAAAATGAAGAAAAATTAACATCAGAAGAAACATCACCCACAGTCTCCCTAATTAGGGATACCTGTATTTTGTTTAGCTATTTTCACGCATAACTTAGTTATAAATATACAGACATATATGTGAACATGTGTGTGTGACTCATAACATTTGAAATTTAGCCTTACAAAATAAGCATTTTCCCCATGATCTCAGAGACTCCTGATAAATGTATTTTAACGATTGTAGGATATTCAATCTACCACTGTAATCAGTCCTTATAGGGAATTTTTTTTTAGATTTTACTTAATATAAATAATTTAATAATGAACATTTTTATGCATAAAGGTTTCTCTAGTCATATCCTCTTATCTCCTCTTCTATCTTTCTTTTTTCATAATCAAAATAGAAGCTGATCGTTTTCCTAAACTGCATGTGTTGTCCTATTACAAATCCACACCATTGAAATGAACCTAAATTCTTTAGCCTTATGTCCAATATACTTTGAACTCTAATTCAGACTACCTTTCATCTCTCATGTCTCCCAAGTTCTGATCTACAGTCATACTCACATAATTCTGCATAATTGTTGAAGCTGTTCTTCCACTTGGAAGACTTTTCTTTCCTGGGTATCTGTAAACTCCTGCCCATCAACCTCCTGTCCTTGCTTCACACTTCATGTTCTTCAGCCTTTCCTAATCATGCTAACTTTCTGGACTTCCTCTGTCCTCTGAACTTTTTTTTTCTTTCTTTCTTTTTCGTTTTTCTTTTTTTTTTTTTAAGAAAGAGGGACAGTGTGAGAGAGAGAAAGGCAGAATCAGTTTTATTTCGTTTTTCATGTGGCCTTCACTGCTCCAACACTTCATTGTGTACATGTTGCTGGGGTTCAAACCTATATCCTCGTCCATTCCAGGCAAATGCCATAACCATTGAGCCACCGCTGCAGCCCTATCCTCTGAACTCTTAAGTCATGCTTGATCTTACCTCTTTCATTGTTGTATTCCCAGTGCCTAGAACAGTCAGTGTCTGGACTGCTGTATTCAAAGTGTACTTAAATCAATGAAGGAATCTATGCATCTTATATTATGTCTCCTGTTATCTGTCTAGCATGTGTAGGTGCTTCAATATCAGATGAATTGATCTGTGTCCCCTGGATTTCCTTGAGCACAGGAGACTACTAGTTTACTATAATTTAGGCTGAATTTGGAATTACATGTTAATTTTATTTTTTGATTAAGTTTCTAAAGTTGCTAAGCTGATGCTATATAGGACTACCGGAAATATTAGGATATTTCCTGAAGTATATCTCCAAGCTAGTATTGCGAATTTTCTAGAACCATGTTAGGGTAGAACTGTATGGGAGCTTTGCAGCCTCTGAATGTTACCATTTAGTTTTTTGGGTCAGAAAACAGGGCTAGAGAGGCATCCAATGTCACCAGCCATTACTATTTGAGCAGGGCACACGGATCAAAATCTTCGTGCTCTGAGTCCAGGGCTCATTTGCTACAACTTGCTGCCTCCATTTTCCTAGGGCTATCCCTTATTCAGTCCTTTATAATTGAAAGGAAGATTGTTATTTTTTAAAATAAATTCTCTGACTAGATTTATATTCTTGCCTGAATTGGGCTGAGGAAGATTGGGCCCAATCCTGGGCAATTGTCATTCCATTTTTATTTAACTCTTCAAGAGTTCCTCTGTTACTCATATTAAAGTAGACATTTGCATTTCAATGCAGATTCCTGATTCCTTAGGGCACTTCCTAGGTCAAATTTCACCACTAAGGTAAAACTTCCTCAAAATCTACTTTTATTTATTTATTTTTTCTTTAAAGAGCGAGGGACAGTGAGAGAGACAGAGAAAGAGAGAAACAACTTTATTTAGTTTTTCACATGACCTTGGTTGCTCCAACACAGTTATGTACGTGGTGCTGGGGTTTGAACCCGGGTCCTCGTGCTTGCCAGGCAAGCGCCAAAACCACTGAGCTACCGCTCCAGCCCCTCAAAATCTACTTTTAGGTACTAGTGATTCCTTCTACCTGAGAATGAACACTTATTTAGTATTAGATAATTACAGTCATTAGAAGTTAGAAAGGGTCTTATGACTTTTGATGATGCTAGTGTTCCCAATTTTTATTCAAAGAAACTGAAGCTTAAATGGGTCACAATTTTCTGAAGGCCCCTGTGGCAATCAGGAGCAGGAACAGATGGCATGCAGTTGGGGTTAAGATCCAAGAAAGTGAAGGAGCTCTGGGAGTTGTCCTCATGAAAGTTATATGATAATACTATAGCTATTGTTCAATTCATTTGTTAATAAACACAGAAGAGACATTCCTGAGGGAAATCGAGCTAGATTCAGGCAGTGACCTGACCTGGATGATTCAAAGATGAGTAGTAGAGACATCAAGTAGGGTGATGATGGAGAAGCGAGCTGTTTTCAAAATAATCCCATGCTTTGTCACGGCTCAGCCTCGGGTCAGTGAGCTCACAACTGTCTGGTATCTTCTTTCATTTGATATCTCCAGCAGTCAGGATTCCGTCTAGCTCACATTTGTGAATGTGTGTTGAATGAATTAATAGTGTGATGAGAGAGTGGTGGTGGCTAATCAGAGAGAGAGAGAGAGAAAGCAACACAAAACAAAACCCAAATAAGCAAACATAATTATACTGGCTTAAAAAACATGTATGTTATTAACACTTTGTTAACTAAATCTGTCTTGAACAATTGGACTTCAAGTACTTAGACATGAAAAAACAAGAACATGAATAAACTACACAGTAGAAACGACACAAGCACTATGTGAAAGATCATACATAACCTACCCAAGGCTGACCTTTTGGGGATGTATTTGCTCATTCATTTATCCTTGCCTATTTAGGTGCCATGTGGTAGGAGGCAAAAATGATGACATAACTGCCTTTAAGGAACTCAGGAATCTACTCCAAATATATTTTGTGACTCCTCTGTATTTTCTAAAATATAAAATAAAGTGAGAATGGAAACTATTTCAAGGAAGTTTGGCATACTCTTTATGTGTTCATAATAGGCGTTTGAGTGATCTGTCCACTTAATTTGTGATATTGTCCCTAGACCTGGGAATTTGAAAATGATTCTGGAATTTCCCCCAAACAAGATATCTTTCCTCCAAAGGCATTTGTGCATCTAAGGAATGTTGTAAGTGGTGGCTGCCCCTCCAGCAGGTCTACAGTCATAAACCCTGCAGGAATCCTCACTGAAGCTGGGCATGTCTAGGACTCATAGTCAGTCCTTACATGGACAAAAGCTTGTTTTCTCTGCCTGCATAACTTGTAGATCAATTAAGCAAATCCACAGATACAATGGTTTAGGTATGAGATCCTTCTACTTAGAGTGGCCTGATATTTCTAAATATGTTCACAGCAAGCAACTTGGAATGACAACAAAAATGTAGATAGAGTCAGAGTGGTATATGTGCTGGCTAAAATCAACAATCCGAAAATTTGTAACCCATGAGTGGGACTCTAAAATTAATGCTTTTTTATTTCATTATTGGCAATATCTCTTATTGAAAAGCTATTTAGGATATTTTGACTATGTCATATAATGACTGTGTGAAAATTGAGATTACATGGTGAATAATTCAGAGCAGAGGGTCATAATCAAAATATTTCTCTTGAATTTCACTAGTGTTCAGAATAGATATTGACCACAGACAACTGCTATGTCTGTATTGGTTGGATGTTAACCCTGCTTCTATTTTGAGCTCACTCATCTGTTACCTAAATTGTTGTGTACCTGAATCAGGTAAAGATCACTTAATGCCCCCTATACAGGCGAATCTCAGCTTCAAACATCACAAAATTTATTCTATCATACATTATCAATTTTTCCTTCCCTTCCAGATTATTTTTCAACATACAAATATACTGTTATGCCTTGCTACTTAGAAAACAAAACCCCAACCAAGCAACAGAAATGCACTTTCCACTATATTGTCCTCTGTCTACTCTATTTCTTTTCCTTATAGCAAAATTCCTACAAAGAGGCTTCTCCCCGCCCCACACTCACCGCTTTCCTTTTCTCTATCTCTACTTGCTCTTGAATTTCTTTCCAGCAGCCTTCCTTCTTTCTTTTGAAAATGCTTTTGTCAAAGTCACTGAGAGTGTACTCATTGCCAATCAGCCGGGCAACCTCTCAGACCTCCTCTCCATGAAGGACAGGGACATCTGGTACCATTGTTTCCCTGTCCTTGTGGAAGCCCTTTTCTTACCCTGCTGTATCTTTACCAGATGGATCCTGCACTTGTCAGCTTTGAAATGTTGAGGCCCTTCAGGGTTCGATCCTTGTACCTCTTCTTTTTCTGTGGTCCACGCTCTCTAAGTGGTCTCACCCAATACCTGGACTTCAGTCACTCCCTCCACACATCTTTCCGAAAGGGAGGCCTTCCTGGGCCCCCTCCACAGTAGCAACCTCTGCCTGTCTTTATCTCTTGGTCCTGCTTTATTTTTCTTCATACCACTTAATATTCTATTCATATATATATACAAATATATATATATAATCTCCTATCTCTAGCTTTTTTTTTTTTTTCCCCCACTGGAAAGTAACTCCAGGAGGATAAAAGTTACCTAATTTATTGATGTTACTTTAAAGCATACACCCTCTGTGGCATAGGGTATGGGCTCAATATATTTCTTGAATATGTAAATGAATGTACACAAATGGGGACTAATAAGACCAATAAGGACATCCTTTTCAGTCTCTATATTTGTAATGAAAGCTTAGATCAAGACTTGCCTAGGTAAATCAGCCATGCCCTTTTTTTTGATTGTCAGGTTCCATGACACAATGGAGAAGAAGAGACAGAGATAGTGTATGACCTGAAAAGATGAACATTCTGCCTGTCTGAGACTTTCCAAAAAGAAGGTACCAATCCTTGATTTATTATGCACATTAGGGGGGGCAGTGTAATGTAAAGGGTAAGAATATAGCTCTGAAACCAGATGTCATAGGTTCAAATGCCAGTTCATACTCTGACCAACTATAGCCTTGATTAAGTCACCTGTCCTCTCTCTACCTCCATTTTCTCAACCGTAAAATGGAGGTAATACCTGCAGCAGCCATATAGGGTAGTTATGAAGACAAATTAAGTTAATAGATGCAAAGTAATTAAAATTGCCCAGAAATATATTACTAACATTGGTGAGAAAGAGATTGAAACTGATCTGAAAGAATCGAGTACAGTAACATCTTAGTATAAGGATGTGCATTTAATTTATCCCTGGGGGTACATTACAAATGACTAAGTGTGTTTCCTTCTTATGGTAGTTCCTTCTGTTAAATCTTGGGTTACATGGTATGAGCAGATATATTTTCCTTCTGTTGCAGATGGAAAAATTTACATGCAGACTGTGTTTTTGCTTAGCTAATCTTTGTGGGATACACACAAAAAAACAAATAATTGGTGTGTGTCATCTACTCTGTTTTGATGGAATTCTGGAAAATACTCAGTTCAAGTCAGTTATCCAGGCATTTTGTGTGAGTGTCTATGGGATGATTTGTATGATACCTCTCTCTTCATTTGACTATTCACATCATCTCACGCATCCTAGTATGACTCCCCAAGCATCTTTGTACATTTCCTCCCCCAGTCTTGGTTTCACACTTGGAATCTCTGTGTGATTTTTTTCCTTCCAGAGTCCAGGTCAAGTTCTTTCTCTTCTGGGATGGCCACCAGTGCGTTCTTCCATCTACCAATGCCTGTGACCCATTTACTTGGCCCCTGCTATAGATACTTGCTGGCATTTGTTTTCAATTGTGTAAAAACAATCTCATTTTCACAAGCTGGAGTTCTATATGATTGGGGTGAGTGGCTGAGTCTTACCTTTTCTACATGCTCAGCAGATAGAAAAATGCCTTATGCAAAGGATGAATGAATAGAAGAATAATTGGCAAAAATTTTAAAAAGAATACTTCTGCATAAAGTTTAAATGTATTCAGTGAAATTTTGCAGCAGTCTCCTCTATGTACCAACATTGAGCCTGGTAGAGGAGCCGAAGCAGAAACAAGGCAGGTAGGGGAATAGGTAAGATTCCAATGGACTACTTCCCACTTCAAATCCGTGCTTAGTCCAATGGACAGCTAGTGATACCTGGTCTGATTTCCCAGATGGAAGAAAGAGGCTATTTGTGCCTAGAATCCTGGAATCCTAATATGGTCATTCATGTGAAATATTGCATCTGCAAAATTGAGGTTTGTACCACTAAAATTACTATAATCAATTAATAACTTTGTGTACAAGAAGAAAGTTTTATAATTGGTTTATACCTTTTTTCTCTCCATATTGACAATGTCTAACATTTAATGCTAGCAATCCTGCCACCTTTTCCTCATTACCCACATTTTTGCAAGTCTTTGCCTTCATACAGTTTGTTATCTTTGAGTTTGATTTGTGTAATGCTTTCTGTTTTGCTTTATGTATATCGTATTCTTATTTTTCCTCTTTCAAGCTACCATTTTGTTAAAACATGGACCATACAGTCATACTAAGAGCTGTTAACTTATGGTAGTTCATTTGATTTCCATTTGTTGTTTTATTACATTGTCTGTTGTTACAGATGGAAGGCAAATTTTCATGGAATCTGGACCCGTGTCTATTCTTATAAGTGCGCAACTCCACTGCAGAAGTGTGCCACGGTCTGTAAACTAAGCCTCACACATCACAGAATCCCACAGCACCAAGAGACTTGGGGATAATCTTCTAATCCCCATATTTTGCAGATGAGAAAACTGAAACTTGTGTGTTCTGAGACTGAGACAACCTAATTCAGGTCTCTGATTTACATTCCATGTGCTCTTTCCCTTTTATTCTATGCCCTCATACTACTTTTCTAAAATCCTTATAAAGTGCCAGGTTTCCCCCTTGCTAGTAATGGTAGACCTCTGACCAAAAAGGTTAAAAAAAAAAAAAAAGTGCTGTGAAAAACTTCCCTCTGTGCTTTTGTGTGGGGAGGCCCCTTGCATATCACTTAGAGAAAGGAGATTGCATTGCAGGTTACTCCTTTGTGGCATTTAGGAATCATTCCACTTTAAGAACCAGATCCTCAGTGGAGCTGTTGGTTGATTGCCTGGTATAATGTGATTGATGGATATCAATTTCCATTTACATATCTCTGCTCTATTACATCACCCACTTGGAGACATGACTCCAAATACGTGAGTTTGGCTGAGGGCAGGAAAGACATTTCTCAGCCAAGCTCACTGACTAAAGAGCCATTACATTCTCCAAATCAAGATGATTTTATTTCTCTGAGCCTTTTTCTCAGGTGGCTGCCCTCAGCCTGGTCTGAGGGTACCAAGAGCTCATTCACTTCACTGCTTGAGCATGCTCAGTAGCAACTTCCGGGTTTCATTTGTGGTAACCCTGCTTTCTGGTATCAACTTTCTGGCACAGAGCAAAAGAAAGTCTTCCTGAATGGTGAGTTGGGAAAGCCCAGCACCTGCCCTGCCTTGCTATTCTCCTCTCCAGCACCCTGGGGATAACTGCTCTGCAAAACAGGAGCTGGTCTGTGCAGGCTGCCAAATGGAGACCTCTGATTAGAATAATGCCCAGCAGGTTTCTGTTTTCTCTTCCGTTTTCCCACCCTTCAACAAGCTAGGGAATCCCTGATTCCAAGGGCCGAATAACAAGACCTGTTTTAAACTGTCATTTTAAAGTTTGTGTACCATCATCCTTGGGAAACAAATTCAAGATATTAAGAAGGCTTTTATAGCCCACTGAACTTAATGAGAACTATCTTATACAAAGGATGAACAAATTTCTATTAGGGATGAAATATTCTCTGTTTTATTTAATAGTGGTCAGATTAGGCAATGGGTGAGTGTGATTAATAGTTCAATCATAGTGGATCGTTTTAGGGGCAAGCAGAATACATTTTGGACAGAATTTAAGGTTCAGGTTAGTAGGAGTTTTGATTCTTTAAGTCTCTAATTTTGCTCATTACATAGAGGAGAGAGCTGTTTCTTTGATTTCTTCCGTCTTGTTCCCTTCTGTTCCTCTTGCACTGTCTGCTCTTGCTCCTGATGCTTAAGTGGACCCTTGATTGGAGAATGAAGAACAACTATTGTACAGAAATTCTCAGTGTTCCTGCACATCAAGTCCTGCATAAATGCAAAGAGGCTAATTCCTGAACAAAATACTGTGAGACACAATCTGTATGCATTTGAAAAGCTAATAGGTATCCAGCGAAACTGGTTCTCACTGGAAAATCCCAATCAATAACAGGGACTTAAAAATTCATTAAAATAGTATCTATTTCATCTTGGGCATTAAACTTTTTGAGAAGAGGGTTGGAGTGGTAGCTCAGTGGTTACAGTGCTTGCCTGGCATGTGCGAGGACGGTGGCTTGAACCCCAGCACCATGTTTATAACAATGTGTCGGAGCAATGAAAGCCACATGAAAAACTAAATAAAACTAATTCTCTCTTTCTCTGTCTCTCTTTCACTCTCTTAAAAAAAAAAAGAACTTTTTGATAAGAAAATGTGAACTGAATAAGGAAAGTTAGACATGAGCAGTTAGGAGAATGACTATATATATATAGTGAAGTTAAAGGAGAAAGAACAAGGAATATGTGTTTTTGAAGGTATTAAGCAGAATAATAATAAAGTTTAAAGTATGATAAGATAAAAACAAAAATCAAGAGAATGCCTTTATCATCCACAGTGGCCCAGCTATAATCCTGGCTGAAAAGATAAAGGTATATTAGAACAGAATATTATACATTCTATCTATATTTTTTGTTTACTTTAATTGTTTAAGAGAAAAGAAATTTGATGGGCTCTAGTTAGAATCAAATAAAATGGAGCAAAGGATGTTTGGAGGCATTGCAAGACCCAGGAGTTTTAAAAGCACCCCCCCCCACTCCTATTAGAAAGGAAAAAGAAAGATATGGGAGATGATCTCATTCAATCCTTTGAAGAACTGCTACTCAGTAAGGAAGAAGTCCTGGACAGTGTGAACCAGTTTAAGTCAACATTAGGGATGACTTAGGCTCCGAGCATTCAGGGAGGTTGGAATTCCACACAGTCTCACTGATAATCTTGAGAACTGTTCTTACAATGACTGTATCTGTAAGGCAGTTAGAGGCTGAGACTGTAGATGGAGTGATGATGATGATATATATCAGTCGTTAGTCTTTGTCCTCTGAGATGAGACTGGAGTATTAGCATCCAAGAGACTGTTGATTAAATGATGTTTCCCTCTTGAGATCTTAAAATAAGAAGAAAATATGTGTGTGTGACTTCAGCAAATTCTTTAATTTATGAAGTGCTAATATTTGATATGAGAAAGGAAATATAGATTTATATACATACACTTAATACCTATGTATAAGTGCACATATGTATATGTGTATAAGTGCCCAGAAAACCTTACAGCAATATGTAATGGATATAATTATATTTTGGTCCCAAAGTTCCTATATATATATAATTAATTAGGATATAAGTTTTCATTTTGAAAAACAAGTTTTTCTACACAGGATGATTCCTCACAAAATTATATATGAATAAAGCAGTCGACTCCCATAGTTCCTTAAAATAAGATTATTTTAAGGAAATAAGATTATTTTATTAGTAATAATAAAACTTAGCCTTGAAAAGCTTTTTCTTGTGCTAAGAACTGAGCTAAGTACTCTGCATGAAATATCTCATTTAAATATTCTAATTGATCTAGGTGGCAAGGTACCACCACCATCTCTCTGCTTTTCAGAAATTGAAGTTTACAAAGTTTAGTAACCTGCCCAGTCACGTCTTAATGAGAGATGCAGCTGTAATTTGATCACTGACAGGCCAATCCTAGAGCCTGTACACTTCTTCCCACATGATATCTATATTTTGGGGCACCGTGGCTCTTATATAAAATAGCACATCTCTATAAATATTTCCCAACAGTTTTTCTGTAATTTGGGATATTGTGGCTTTTATACAAAATAGTACATCTATACAAATAGGGATGAAATAATGACACACCTAAGGTGAGGCTAGAAATAAAAGCATTAACCCTTGGTTTGGATCCAGATGTCATTCATTTTGGACAAGTTTTTCCTTTCTATCATTATGCATCCTGTATTTTTAATTTAAAATTTGGGAAAATCTGGTATCAAATAAATTCACTGAATTCTTGCTGTGTAACCATGTGGCAGATGCTAGGCCTAGGCATGGAAAGATAGCAGAGTGTACAAAGATAGAATGTGGAGGAACTGCCAATCTAGATTTTTCTCTGTGTAAGAAAAAAAAATTATAGTTCCCTTGATACAGAATGAACTATGCAGGGCTTAAAGTATTTGACTATTGGACAAGAAATTGTTGACTTTGATGTGGTGAATCACCCCCATACACAGAACTTGTGAAGAGAGGCCAAATCCAGTATTTCATGTTCCCCAATGATATTCCAGTCTTGCACCTGAGTGTGTAGAAAATCTGATGGCTTCCTCCCACTCCCACGTGCTCTCCGTATGTACATACTCTTTGTATAGAAATAACTATGAATCATTGACAGAGCTGGAGAAATGTCCAATATTTATACAGTTACTAAGAAATACCAGCAAGGCAAAGGAAGATGGAAGTAGGAACACGGATTCTATCAGAGAGATGAATGGATGTGAGAAAATGCAAGGGAGACTTCTTGCATAAACATAATTGAGGTCAAAGATCACTGCAGCCCTGGGCCAGCTCATACATGGAGAAGATGAATGTGCCAGGCTGGGGTAATGGGGTGCTATCTATCCGCCGAGGTGAGGAGTGGGTAAAAGGGTCTAGGAACTATGCTTATCTATTAGCTGAAGTTTTGATCTCCAGGCTGGGAAAGACATGGCTAGAAATAAATGTTTAGGGCACAACATTCTTTCCATGTTAGGACACCACATTCTTTCTATTTGGTGACAAATGACTAAAGAGTAAGCTTGGTCCCATTTATGATCTAATTCCATAAAAATGAATCTCTGGGCATCTGGTTCAGAGCATTTCAGGAAAGAGTTAAGGCGAAATATTGCTGCCTCACTCTTTTCTTCCTTTTTGGTGAATGGCGGGCTGGGTTGTGAACATGAACTTGCTGCCTTCCAGAGGTGATTTCTCTTTCTCTCTGGATTTTTTTTCCCTGCCTGCTATAGGAGAGAACAGTTCCTTCACTTTTCCTCTTCCCCTGGGCTTGAAAATGTTCATAATAATCATAAATCCTCCATCTGAAGACTACAGATTGATGGTAAAAGAAATGAAAAATCATTTTCAAAAAACTGAAAGTGAGAGAGTGTGTGGGCGTGTCTGAGTGTTCGTGTTCCATGTAGGAAGTGTCTGAGGAGGAGCCCAGCTCCGACTTGCAATAATTCTCTAACAGACTGAACAAAGATTCCAATAATAAATGGTGACATTTACACAAATATTTGTGGTTGTGCTTTCCTTGTCTCCTTATAGGAAACTAGTAGGATTTTTAAATGCTTTAGTGATGTGATCAGTAGAGAGTAGTGGGAAAGAATTTTCCTGAAACTTGACTTGCAATCAGAATAAGGAAGGAAGATCTGAAAGAACTCAGAATATTTCAGCTAATCAGGATATGGTGCTTTCCAACATCTGGAGGTCCAAACAAGTGTTTTGAATGCAATACTATTAACATGTGTCACTTTAATGAATATTTTCCTTTGGAGTTGATTGGTGGTTACATTTTTGGCAATAATCTCTTGGTCTGTTGCTCACATTACCTGACCCATAGTCCATTTTCCTCCTGTTGGCTGTGGGAAAGAAAAAACGTGGAAAATCTCAGAACCTTGAAACAGCAATGAGAATGAGGCTCACCTTTTAATTGAACTACTTGAAATGGAAGCTCTCAAAGGATTGTCTTTTTGCTGCCTGTGATATCATGTTTAACAACAAAAGGAATAAGCTCCATTTATCAAAGAGATAGGTGGGAAAAAAATCCACAAAATGACATGAGATCACTTTGTTTTTAAGCCTGAAATAAAAGATTAGACTTCTTCCTTCATCTCTTTAGCTTTTAACAAAAGCCGTCAAAGACAAGCTTCTTCCTTGGACCAAAAAATGCTTTCAATGAGTCCATAATGAGATGTTCTAGTTGGTCACTAAAAACTCCCCACACAGGAGCATCACTTCATGCTCTGAAAAGTCTTTATGTCCCTCTGCTTTTTTGCAGAACTTAAAGCATATTTTAAGGGAGAGTTCTTGGCTAATTCCAAAGACCTTTATGAGGCATGGAAGGAGAAGGGAAAGTACAGGGCTCTAAAGAAAGGATGGCATTGGATGCAGCAAAGTACTCTCTCAAAGCAGCAAATATCTGGAGAGTTTCTATGGGGTGAGCAGTCCTAGGCTAGATCTTTGTGTGAATGTGTACATGCATATATATGTGAATATTATGTAAATATATGGGGGTATACATGTATGTTTGCATATGTGAGTATATATGTGTATATGTGAATGTGTGTGCATGTAGTTTGAGTATATGTGTGTATATGAATGTATATAGGAATATGTGTGCATATGTGAGTGTATTCCCCATTAGACACTAGGCTCTCTGAGGCTGTTAATCAGAATATGTACAGGTTTTGGAATCACAGATCAAAGACAAAATCCAGATACCATCATCCTCTGGCTCTGTGACCTCAGACCTTTGCTTAATCTTTATGGGTCTCAGTCTTTTCATCTGTAAATGGGAGTTAATAGCATCACATACCTCATTTTGCTGCTACTGTGCGATAGTATATAGGAAGCAATTTTCACAGTGCTTGATATAATAAGCTGTCAATATTGAGAACATAGATATTGTTCTTCCCTCCACAGTTTCTGAAGCAGTTTTTCTGTCCCTTCCTCTCTCCCTCCCTTCTTCCTTTCCCTTCCCTCCTTCCTTCCCTCCTCCCTCTATAAAGCAGGTGTCTGAGCATATTGCTGATCTTCTCACTCGCAGAAGCGAGTCAGTCCTTGCTTCAGAGCTGTCCCCTGGAGCCATTGGGAGAAACATTGTCAGAATTCCTGTTCTACCTGAACCACTGCCCATCTCAGGGCTGTGGGTGCACATGGCACACAGCTCTGCAGTGCTAATGCGGAGTTGTTTATGTGGATGATGGAATTCTCCCCCTTACCCACCAGCGAGTACACTGCACAGATAGTCCTCCACAGATGGGAAGAAAAGAAGCCACATCTAAGGAAGAAAAGAACCTGGAGTTCTAGGGATCATTTTGTTTCAAACTGACTTCAAACACCATTGAATAACCTCTTAAATCCACACGTGTTGTACAAAGATTAAATCAGGGAGAGATTCAGCAGGCTTAATGCCTTCCCACTAGAGAAGCATTAGCATACTGGGATGGTGACATACTTTCTATCAAGATAGTCTTTCCAGCTGCTCATGACATCAATCTCCAGCCTCTTTTCATAGTTTCAAATGCTGTTTTCTACATTTTCTTTGTTGGGAAATGTCATATTAGAAAAGCCAATTAGATATCATTGCAGAATTATTTATTCAACAAATATTCATTGAATATTTTGAGAGAGAGAGAAAGAATCAATTATATTTAGTGTTTCATGTGGCTTTTCTGACACTTCATTGTGTATGTGGTGCTGGGGTTTGAACCCATGTCCCCATGCATGCCAGGCAAGCACTGTAACTGCTGAGCCACCACTCCAGCCCCATTGAATACCCTTTAGATGGTAGACATTGGTCTAGGAACTGGAAAAAGAGTCATATAAGCTGCTGTCTCTAATTTCAAAATTTCACAGTGCAGCTGATAAGAAATATAAGTGAATGAAAGATTTCAGTGTGTGTGCTGAGTGTGATGATGATCATGGTGAGATGGTGGCAGAGCCAGGAAAGGTCATGTAATATAGCCAGGGTCACAAAGCTTAGGGGTGGAGGCAGGATTCATGTTTGGTTTCCATGCCTGTGAAATCTGTGTATTTACAAATTAAGATAAATGCCTTTTTCTTGGGTTGTCCACATCATTGTCTTTAAATAGGTAACTAATACATAACATTTAGATTACAGGATGAAAATATTACTACAATAATAATCATGTGGGCTAAGTGAAAATGTAAATTATACTTTTTTTAAGAGGCAAATTTTTATAGTTAATAACATTAATGGGAACCAGACTAATAGAATGGTAAAGTTTAAAGCATCCAATCTAATAGAATAAAATTATTTACAATGTGTCTGTGAGGTCTCTATCAAATTGCACATAATCTGGCCTTCAGAAGTTTGTTCTATTAGTAGATGGAAAGGCCTCTCATGTTCTTGGATAGGCAGAATTAATATTGTCAAAATGACCATAACTAAAAGCAATATATGTAGATTCAATGCAATGCCCATCCAAATACCAATGACATTCTTCACAGAACTAGAAAAAACAATGATAAGAAAACAATAAGAGACACAGAAGAGCTAAAGCAATGCTTTTTTTTTTTTTTTTGGTACTTGTGGTTGAAACCAGGAGTGCTTAACAATGGACCTGCATCCCCAGCTCTTTTTATTTTTAGTTTTGAGACAGGGTCGTGCTAAGTGTCTTAGGACCTCACTAAATTGTTGAGGCTGTCTTTAAACTTGTTATCCTCCTGCCTCAGCCTCTGGGGCTGTTGAGATTACAGGCACGTGCCAATGTGCCTGGCTAGCCAAAGCAATTCAGAGCAAAAAGAGCAGTGGAGGAGGCATCACAGTACCCAATCTCAAATTATATTACAGAGTTGTAGTAACAAAACCAGAAAGGTACTAGCATCAAAATAGACCTGAAGACTAATGGAACAGAATAGAAGATACACAGACAAATCCACATACTTAACAGCCATCTGGTACTTGACAAAGCTGGCAATAATACATGTTGGAGAAAAGATAGCCTTTTAACAAATGGTGCTGGGAAAACCGGGTAGCCATAAGGAGAAGAATGAAATTAGATCCCTGTCTCTTACTTTGCACAAAAGTCAAGTCAAAATGGATCAAATACTTAGGAATTAGACCAGAAACATTACAACTACTAGAAGAAAACATAGGGTTGAGACACTCCATTATATAGTTGCAAGCACTGACTTTCTCAACAAGACCATAAAAGCTCAAGAAATAAAAACAAGAATCAATAAGTGGGATGCCATCAAATTAGGAAGCTTCTGCATAGCAAAGGAAATGATTAAACAGTGGGAGAAAATCCCACTGTTTCTCCCATTAAACAAAATGGGAGAAAATCTTTGCAAGCTCCTTCTCTGACAGGGAATTAATATCTACAATACATAAAGAACTCAGAAACCTCAGCACCAAAAAACCAGTTAACTGAATCAGTAAATGGGCAAAAGAAATAAACAGACATTTCTCAAAAGAAGAAACACAAAATGACCTACACATATATGAAAAAACACTCAACTTCTCTAGCAATCAGGGAAATGCAAATAAAACTACACTAGGATTTCTTCTCACTCCAGTAAGAATGGCAATTGCCAAGAACACAAATAATAATAAATGCTGGTGAGAATGTTGGGGGAAAGCTGTACCTATCCATTGTTGGTGGGACTGCAGACCAGTACAGCCACTCTGGAAAGTAGTATGGAGATTCTTAAAAAAAAAAAAAAACAACAAAACACTAGGGATGGAACCCCCATATGACCCAGCTATCCCACTCCTTGATATTTGTCCAAAAGAACTAAAATTATCATACTGTAGCAATACAGCTACTTCAATGTTTACAGCAGCACAATTCACAAGAGCCAAATTATGGAATCAGCTTAGATGCTGTCAATAGATAAATGGATCAAGAAAATGTGGTGTATGTATGTAATGGAATTCTACTTGACCATAAAGAAGAATGAACTAATGGCGTTTGCTGGTAAATTGGTGGAAATGTAGAACATCATGCTGGGTAAAATAACAGAAAATAAAGGACTGAATGTCTTCTCTCATGGGTGGAAGCTAGAGTAAAACAAGGGAAGGAAGGTGAGTGGGGGTGGGGATCAAATATCATAAGTGTATAGGGAAGATCAGTGGAGTAGGAGATCAAGAGAGAGGGAGAAAAGACAGGAAAGGGGAGGAAATTCACATTATGTGCATGTATAAATATACCAGAGGGAAGTTTGCCTTTATGTGCATATAGAAAGTATTCATCAAAGATAAATAAATAAGCCAATGAAAGGAAGATCAATAGAGTAGAGGAAGGAGAACATGGTGAGGGAGGAGGGAAGGAAAAAGGGAGGATGGGGATTAAAATAAAATTCCTGGCATGTATGATTTTGTTAAAATGAATCTAATTACTATGAATAAGTATAATGCTCTCAGAAAAGAAACAAGAAGTTTATTTTGTTGGTTAGCAGTGTGTTAAGATGAATATAACAAAAAACACAATAACTATGTCCTTATCAAGGTCTGAGGAGCTAGTCCCAGGCTGGTGCAGCCACTGTATATATTGTGTCTATATTGCAGATGGAAAATTAGAAAGAGGGGATGAGGATGAAAGGGTGCCCACCTGATAAGTGGGCAATGAGTGAAAACAATCTTACTGTCTTCCATTTTAATTTTATTGTCCCTGTGCTGGTACAATACCTTAAGCTGCAAAGATTCTGGAAATGTGAATGCTTTTACTGGGCTAAATTGCTGCCCTAAACAAACTCTGGGCTCTGTTAGTCAAAAGGAAAGAAAGAACGCATATTGAATAGGCTGCCAGCACTGTCTGCCACATTCACATAATAATTCCCTTAGATATTTGCTTAAACTCTAGTTTCTATCATTCACTTACAAAACTCATTAAAAATGTATTGGGGAACAAGCATACTCAATTCAGTTTTTGTTTGAATTATCACAGTGTCTAAATAAGTTGAGCCTAAATTATAAAATTCAACAGTACAAGGGGAAGGGATCCTTTTAACCTTTTTCATGTTGCTGCAGCCACAAAATGTTCTTTCTAGTGAGAGTAAACGAATTTCCCAGTTATATTATGCTTTCAAATGAAATATTACTGTTTATTTTATTATCTTTTAAAAAAATCCCTAGTTTGTGCAACTAAGTATTTTCATTGGGTTATAATCAAAAGTTAATAAAAATTATTTAGAATACAAATTTACAGAAGAACCAAATAGTATTGTGAACAGAGACCAGTGGGTTTGATAATCAATCAATCAGCACATGTTTATTATCTTCTATGGTCAAGGCAATTGCAGTATAACTCAAACCTTGATTATTTCCTTCAGCACCCGTTATACTCTACAATACATAATGGTTGATGAATGTTCTGATTGACCATTGCATCTGCCAGAGGACTTAGATTGTCAGAGAAATATGTATTTTCACCCATCATTGTCATCCTCATTGCATTTATTAGTGGGAAATTGCAAAAATTTACTTTTAAAGTGAAACTGCCATGATCTGAGATTATTTAGGGAGAAGAATGAACATTCTGGGCCAGTCAGGAGTGCTGGAAAAAAGCAGACTAGCACCCATAAGAACCTTTTTGAAAATCCTCCAGTCACAAAGATACTACCATTTTTATTGAAGATTACTTTAAATATTTAGATTTTAAAGATGCTGACACTAGCTTCTAAGAGAAAAATGCATGGAATAATTAATGTCTTAAGTCATTGTTATGGCCTGAATATTTGCTTCCTTTCCAAGTTCATTGTAGAAACCAAATCACCAATGTGATGCTATTAGGAGGTGGGGCCTTTGGAAGGTGATTAGATAAGGTTATGAGGGCAGAACCCTCACAAGTGGGATTTGTACTGTTATAAAAGTGGCCTCAGAGAACTGTCTTGCTCTTCCCACCATGTCAGAGACAAAGAGAAGATGCCATCTAGGAAACAGGAAGTGCGCGCCCACTAGACCCCAAATCTGCTAGTGCCTTGATATTGGACTTCACAGCCTCCAGAATGGTGATTTATTTCTATTGTTTATAAGTTACCAGGCTTGTGCTATTTTGCTAGAAGCATCCTGAACAGATTAAAACAGGCATGCACAAAAAGCCAAATCTCTTTGTTATAGCCCATCCAGAAACCTACTATTTGCAAATAGAAGTATCTAACCCTGAGAGCTTATGTGAATCAAACCCAAACATAGAATTGTGCTTGAGATTATTCAAAGAAAACTGAAATATCAACACATTTTGGAGGAAGATGTAACACAGTTTCCACTGATTCATTCATTCATTCAGTCAGTCATCCAACAAGTATTTCTTGAGGGCCTGTGACTTGTCTGGTGCTACGTTTCATGCTATGAGTATGGAAATGAACAAAACCCAAGTCCCTGATCTCATGGAGCTTCCATTTTGTAAGAAAACTGGACAATTAATAAATAAGCAAACACACACGTATGTGCACACACACACACACACATACCCGTATATCAGATAGTACAAAGTGCTCATGTGGAAAATAAAGTAGGGTAAAAGGACAGAGAGTGCTGGGGACATGGTGAGGGGGTGAGGGTCTTTCAGAGAGGCTCATTAGGAAAGGTCTCTCTGGTCAGCAGACATTGAACAGAGACCTGAAGAAACTTCAGGAGTGAAGGATGCATCTCTCTGGGGAAAGAAGCTTTTATATCAGAAAGTGAAATACACAGGAACTGTGTGGCTTGTTCAGGAAGCAGTACATGAAGAAGAAGATTTTTTTAGAAAAACAGGGTAAAATAGGGTGGCTCAGAGGGCTGCTGCAATGGACTGGATATGAGACCACGACAGCTGTGGACAGTGGGAGCAGAGGCCATGTCAGGATGGTACCAGGGAGTTCTGCTGCTGCTTTTCTGCTTCTTTGTATATTTCTAGTATTTTGCTTTGATGCTAAGAGGCAGAAAGACTAATTTAATCTGCTTATTTATATCTAGGACAGGTCAGTTTATTTTGCTCAGTTAAATGAAACCAAGTCACTTTGGTGGGTGGAAATTATCTACATGTTTTCAATACTTGGGTTTATTTACTGGTTACTTACTGGTTGAGCTACACCTGCATTACCTACACAGAGATAGGTTAATCTGACGCAGGAGGATGCAGTCAGCATAAAGTAGAAGAGAGATTGAGGATAATATACTGGGAATGCCACTTAGAGATTCGAGGTCAGACAGGAAATTGTTTGCAAGCATGGCCCTTTCTCCTGATAAACTTTTTATAGGGAAAATCCTACAGATGAAGCTGTGTTATTGCCAGGTAAAGCTAAGCTCATTAGAAAGGAGGGAAGGAAGATAAAGTAGAAAGTCAGAGTTAAGTATTGACAAGGGGCCACTGCATTACATATCATGGGTGAAGGCCCAGTTTTGCCTTTCAATCCTGATTCACAGATCTCCCATTTCTTTGATTAATAACCCACCCCATTCTTCTTTTTTTGGGGGGTAAGCAAGGCAGATTTTACTCCCATGAGAGGTGAGAGGGTGGGCTTTCCAGGGGGGATTCTGAAACACACACACACACACACACACACACACACACACACACAAAGGAAATCCAGGGGTATTTATCCCCAGTCTGATGTAATTCTGCCCTTCACTCTGATTGGAGGAGCTCAGGGGTACAATCTACATGATGGGCTAATATTAGATATCGTGGGTTACAGAAAGCAGGCAGACAGAGTATAGAAAGTCAAAGAAGGTTGGTGGGATACAGGAAGTGGGCAGCGCTTACAGGTGTAAGAAGAACCGAGTTGGGGAGTTTTAAACATGGCTTCCTCCCAGTCTCATGGTTCCCTGACTTAAGATGGCTTCCTCTTATATGGGAACCTTAAGGCTGCATTATGAAAATGGGCCATAAGACTTCCTGTTTCTCACACATAGGGAGCCAGGGAAAGTCTCCTGCATGCAGGTGTGGCCCTGGTTAGGAAGAGCACCGCTGGCTGGGTGGAACCCACAAGGGCTTCATAAGAAGAGGACCTGAGCTGGAATCTCCACTGTGTTAGGATGCAGCCAGGAGCCCCACCAGAGGCAGCATATAGTCTTCAGATTTGTGTGATACATAGGCTGCTATCCTTCTTGACATCTGGTCCATGGGCATTCACTCCTGCATCAGATGGACTGGGAGGTGGCTGTTGAGAAGGTAGCCTCATCTAGCCCTCGGTGAGTTCTGAGAGATGGGCCCTGATGTGCAGATCACAGCAGGTGCAGGGATCAGAGCCCACCTCTGGGGAGACACCAGTAAGCCCAGTCCCCTAGCAGGGCCTCCCCTGAGGCCCTCTTCCCATAGGGAATTATTCTTATAAGCCACAGAAGCATCTACAGGTCTCCATGTTGGATGCCCTATTATCTCAGCAGGCTCATAGAAGAGCACCCGCTAACACTGCTGTAGAGACAAAGGCCAGATGAAAAAATAGATACAATCGAATCTCTCTTTCTTAAAAAAAAAAAGATGCCCTTTAAAATTAATAACTCACACTTCATATCTCTTGCTCTAAACATATATACTTCATTATCCCTATGGTTAATCGAACTTGCAAGAACTTGCCAAAAACTCACTAATCATGCCAAATCAGAGACTTCATCTTATCCCCTCAATGTTCCTTTATTGATTTTCTGGGTACCAATATTCTAGGCTAATGGCTCCACAGTGAATAGTTTGAGGGGCTTTTTGAAAGCACCAATACTCTTAGCTTGAAGAGATTTTAATTTAATTGGTTTGGGTTAATTATCTGTGTTGCTAGAGTTAAGAAAATCCCTGGGTGCTGGTTCTTCCACTGTCTGTTCACTGTTCCCTGTGCCATCTTCTCAGTCTTCCCTCCTTTGCCTCCACTCCACAACCATAAAGCAAATGGAGACCTTGTTACCCTCAATGCTAAAGTAGACCCCTCTATAGAAATGGGCTGCTTTCCTCCTCCATCTTTATTTACTTGATGTACAACAGGAAGTCATCTTCAGGCATAATTTCCATAGTGACATTATTCTGTTCAGAACTCTCATTGATTTTTGAACATCTGTTTAAAGGAAATACAATAAGGTTTCTAGATAACGCAACTCAAGGGCCTCTACCCACTGACCTCCTTACCTCCTTAGTTTGTACTTATGTTTTATTTTTCAAGATATGTTGAAGCTCTTGATCTTCTTTATATCCTTTATCATTCTTGTCTTCTGCCATCACCCATTTTATTTCACTTTCCTTAAAATTACATCTGTACCCTCTAAATTTTCCATATTTTATTTGTATTTCCCTTTGCTTGCATAATGTATTTCCAGTCACTTCTTGGAGAACTCTGTTCAGTTAAGACAGTTCAGTCTCTATTTACATGTTTTTGAATTTCATGCTTTTTGATTATTTATTGTTTTTAGCATGTTGATATTTTTGGGCTTCTTAAAAGTGAGTACTGTTTTAGCTACCTCCTATATCCAGTAAGTATTCTGTACACAGAAGGCACTCACTAAATGGCTAATTGAAAGCCAGTCTTCTGTTGACCAAGTGTAACCTTCAGGCCTTTCTGCCTGAGCCATGTCCACGATTCAACGCTCTTATCTACTGCACTGACTGGTCTGCATAATCATCTGCCCAAATCCTGTGGTTGGAATCCTTTAATGTAGAGATTACTATTTTTGGGCACCAGTATATTTTGATACATAACCAAAGGTACCTCTCATGCTGAGCATGCAAGACTATTGCAACCATTGGCAATTATGTGTTGAATTTGGAGTTGTTTGTGATTCTAAGCTTCATGTCCCTTATGCTTCTTTCCAAGAGCCACTCCATTTCTAAGGGATTAGCATTGGGCCAGTTGTTGGCTGCCGTCGTTGTTTGGCAATCCATTGATCTCTGGCATATTTGAAGTGGGATTGGAGTATACATTTTCACCTAAATTATAATTGATTGATCTATGCTGACCATATGTAACAGCCACATGGTTCTTTGCATGTGCCTGGACCGTGGTATTGCGTACTGACTCAAATTGTTCTTGGCTTTATGTCTGTGTGTAATTCCTTGAGGGTGGAGACGATTCTTTTGCCAGCCTACCAAATTTGGTATAGCTAATGCTCACTCAGTCTTTGTAGCTTAGGTGTTTGGACCAGTAAAAGCTGAAATTATCAAGATAAAGGAGGTACAGCTAAGTAGTCTTCAAGCTTTACTGTTCCTTAAAATGACACAGAGGGCTTTTTATTAAAGCATGGATTGTCAGGCTCCATCCTTAACCTGTTTGATTCAGTAGGTCTGGGTTTGGTGGGAGAGTTTGTACTTCTAATATGTTTCTAGGTGCTGAGGCTGCTGCTCTGAGGATCTTACAGAATCACTGACCAGGATGATACCAGGAATCCAGTTTTTCCATTGCAGGGGGCGGGGGTTGTCAGATAGATTAGACCTGGTTGAGTTTCAAGCTTCTGACCATGATTTATGCCTAGAGAGTGGTGGGGCAACCTTCCTTCTATCTTTCCATGAGACTCAACAAACTCTTTGTCTGCTTCATGAGCACTTTTATTAGTTCATAGCTGAGTCATGCTTAAAATACTTGATTTTAATTTTAGGGCAGAAACACTCAGTTTGGACTCCAGGGATACATCTACATGTGTCATCGCCCTTGAAAAAGACAACCCAGACAATTAGGCTAGAATTGCTTGTCTGCCTCATAAGAAGAACCTTACCTGTGGATATTGAACATATTTGCAGGAGATGAAGAAAGATCCTAGCAGGATATTGCAGTAAGATTGATGGGTTTTGGAATCAGCAGTTATATGATCAAGTTGTATAAGTGCTCTAAACCTTAGTTTCCTTTTTTTTAAATTTTTTTATTTGTAGTACCGAGTATTGAACATAGGGGCATTCTACTATTGAGTTACTGCCCCACTGCTTTTCATTTTATGTTTTTATTTTTGGTACTGGGGATTGAACCTAGGAGCACTTAACAGGTATGCCACATCTCTAACCTTTTTTTAGTTTTTAATTTTGAGACAGGGTCTTGCTTAGTTGCTTAGGACCTCACTAAGTATCTAAAGCTGGCTTTGAACTTGTGATCCTCCTGTCTCAGCTTCCCAAGCCACTGGGATAACAGGTATGTGCTACTATGACTAGCTTTATTTTTTATTTTGAGACAGAATCTCACTAAGTTATCTAGCGTGACCTCAAACTTGTAATTCTCTTGCCTCAGCCTCCTGAGTCACTGGAATTACAGGTGTGTACCACTGTGCCCAACTGTTTGCTCTTATTGAAAGCAATATATTAATACTTTGTCGAGCAAGTATGTGAATTAGAAGCATATAAAAGCTCTTATTTAGTATAGTGCACACAACACTTTTTGCTGAATGATGACTGGTTCCTATCTTTGTGACCCAACATCTACCCACTTATTCTGGCTGGTGCTTTCATGGGTTTCTTACCTGCTCTGCAAAGATAGCTGGATTTATGCATCTGACAAGGCAGACGTGACTGAAACCTGGGCATTGTCAGACTCACTTTGGTGGCTGTTGATTTCAACAATGAGTATAGAAGTACTAGCTGAGAATCTCTGTGGTACAGAAATTGTGACCCTATGGAAGCATTTTTACTTTGGCTATTGATAGGGCCAGCCTTGGACAGGAATGAGAAGTTTTTTGAGTTTACCTTGAGTGCTGCTGACTTCCTTCTTCTGTGGCTTCTTTCTCCCAGGGTCTATCCCTCTATCAAATCTTAATCTCTAAAAAAGAATTTGTGTCAGGAATTATTTTTTCTTTAAAGGGAGGGAAGGGGGTGAGAGGAGAGAAACAACTTTTTATTTATTTTTTTCATCTGGCCTTTGTTTCTCCAACACTTAGTTATGTATGTGGTGCTGGGATTTGAGCCTAGGTCCTTGCGTATGCAAGGCAAACACTCAAACCACTGAGCCACTGCTCTAATATGCTCTAGTATTTCTCTCTCTCTCTCTCATTTATTTATTTTTTGGTACCAGGGTTTGAATCCAGGGGTGCTCAACCACTGAGCCACATCCCCAGCCCTTTTTATTTTGAGACAAGATCTCACAAAGTTGCTTAGGGCCTTGCTAAGTTGCTGAGGTGTCCTTGAACTTGTGATTCTCTTGCCTCAGTCTCTTGAGCTACTGTGATTACAGGTATGTGCCATTGTGCCTGGCTGGCGTGATTAATTCTTAGTGCCTTCAGCAACCCAGAAAGACCCTGTATGACACCAGCATGACAGGGCTCATGACGGCAGTCATTCTCACCAGTGTCATGGCTTTCAGGTGTGTGGAAATAGACCAGGTAGAGGAACACTTTGTTGTGGTGTCTTTTTAATCAGCTTCATTTTCATTATTGCTAACTGGGGGTTAAAGGTCTTTCTCCTTTACTGAAGTAACTTCAGCCATTAGGAGGCAGGTAGAAAAGAATTGAGGGAGCTGGGTGCATACCTGTAAACCCAAAGACTCAAGACCTTGTCCTAATATAAAAAAATAAAAAAGGTTGGGGCTGTAGCTCAGTGTTAGAAGGCCTCTGGGTTCAATACTCAGTACCACGGATGCAAAAAAAAAAAAAAAAAAAAAAAGATTAAAGCCCTCAGGCAGCCTTCCAATCACATGTAGATAAGATTAGCACTGGGTTCAAACTAATACTGACAATGTTACTACTTCCTAATGCTGACACATAGCATCAGAAATCGAAACACATACATATGTGCGCTTACACACGATCTACTTCCATCTGAAACTGATTTTTTCTCATCAAGGAAAACTACTACTGGGGCAGCTCCCAGTCAGCTCCTTTAGTAGGATGTAGCATTTCGTTCTGCTAAAAAGGCTCTTCAATCCCCTTTTAGAGGAAATAACTAGCTTGTTTACACTCTTTGAACTTCAGAAAAGAAACAGAAAATACCACAGGAAAGAAAAAGGACCCCTTCAGTGCTACTGGGACTCAACAGAGTGGCTCCAGCAAGTCTAGGGATTTTAGACCTGATGCTAAGACTGCTGAGCAAGGAAGGAACAAATATCAGTCCAGTGATAAGAAGGAAGCTTAAAATAGTAGGAACAAAGGGCAGTTTATACAATCCATAGAATATGCAGCAATGACATGAGCTGCAAGCTAGAGTTGAGAGTGAAGAGGAAATTGCGTAAGAGGGCAGGTCAAGGAAACCCCAAATATGCCTAGTTTCAGTTTCTAGGAGGGAAAAAAATTCAAAGAACATCTATACCTTTCAAAGGTGTTTGCTCAAACACAATGACCCCACTTAGCCAGAGTTGGGTCTTTATCTCCGTTATCTAATACTCTTGGATTTGCTCATGTGAGCTGAAAATCTCAGAGGCTGTTTTTGGGTGGGGGGCAGTTTCCAAAGAACCTGGGGCAGACTTGCGGGGAAGATCATAGCTCTTTTGTTCAGTACTGCTGGAATGGATGACCAGGTGCTGTGCTTTTGCTTTAGCCTTACAATTAAAAAAAGGAGCTTCTTCTGCACACTTTTCTCAGTAGTATTATGGAGAGCAATTCCCAGGCGGAAAGACAGGGATGGTGGAACCATGTTTGGGGAATCTGACGTACATAGGGTAATTATTTTAGATAATATATTCTCCCTTCTGAAAAATATTATATGCTTTTTGTAGATGACATCCTCTACTCTCTGCTAAGCTTTATCTTTATGGGTGCTTTGGGAAAGCTTCTTAAAATTTGTAAGTGACATTCCAACCAAGACCACAGTATAGATAGGTCTTGGTTGGAACTCCTTGCATTCTCATGACAACAGAGTGTGGAAGCTATTTTTGGCCCTGTTTTGAAATGAAGGAATAGAGGCAAAAGAATTTAATTTGTTTAGCTGTAAGTCAGTATCCTGTAAGCAGCAGGATTCATACTATGGTTTGTGAGAATACAAACGCCGGCATTTTTCCTGGTGGCAGTGAGACATAGGTGGTGGAATCATCCAAGGTCTTGATAGGAAGCAGAAAATGAGATACTTGTTGAGATTTGGTAATTAACATACCCTGTCTCCTCTCAACTCTAAGCCTGACAGACAGTGGGATAAGATAAATGGATATCAGCTGCTTATACTGGAAATAGCAGATTGGAAAACATGGCTGAGAGCAGAAGCTGTAATCAGATTTTCTAATTCCTGTCCCATAAATTGAACCACCTTCCTCACCAAGCTGCAGAGGGCACAGCAAGAGCACTGCAGACTGTACACCTGCCCAGGTTTGCTTGCCATGGGGAAAGAGGGTATGGGGGAATACTTGAATCTGTTGGAAGGGGCTAGGTGATACGTGTTCACTTCTTCCATCCTTGCCAATCTGATAATTCACTCGTTTGCTCCTAGGGAGAGAATGAAAGACAGAAAAGACAAAAATGTTTCTCCAACTTTCCCCTTCTTGAGAGTAAAATGGATTTTTTCTCCCTTCCAAAGAAATGTGAAAGCTAGTGTTTGTGTCCCCCTAAAAGTTGTACAACTATCTTTTCAGAAGTTTCTGTTTTGAATTTGAAGGAAAGATTCAAGATGGTTTTTGGTTGAACTGTGTTGATATTTAAGCTTATTAATTTTGTGGTGAGAGGCAATGCTCTAGCTTCCAAATTTCGAAGTCAGTGTCAGCTTATCTGCTCTGAGATAAGCAGTCCACATTGGGGCAACTGAATCATGTAGTCATTTAGTGGAGGGACGCAGTGAAGCCAGTTGTTTTAATTGGATTGACCACAAAAGAAATGAGAAGGATAGATTTCACGTGCAAGTCTTATGCTTCTGTTCCAAGAGGGAAATAAGAAATCAGTTACACATTTGGTGGAGAAAGAAGATTTGAAAACCCATTTAGGTGGACACAGGGAATAGAAAAGGAAGAAGACACACACACAAAGATGATATCAAATACCTAGGTTTAAGATGACTTGGATATTGGTGAAGAATGTTGAATAATTTGGTTGACTCCTTGGTGAGGAAACCACAACAGAAACTGTTCTCACCTTGTTTAGGGATGATTGGTTGGTTCCGATTGCACAGAATTTTGTGGGTGAACCAGCTGCTTTGCATTTAGCCTAAGTTATTTACTTGAAGGAAGGGATTGTGGCCCAGCTCCAATCATGCTTTTTGAGTCACAGTGTGGCTGATGTTCATGTCACATGATGCATTTTTCATGTTGGAGCTGTGGCTTTCACTTGGGTAAGGTAAAGAGAGTGACTCTAAGATATTGTGACTATATCCCAGACTTGTCTAGCAAATTTAACATTTTGTTGATTAACACTGATTGAGGGCTCTTCACATACTCCTAGCTACTTAGAACATTTGTTAACATAGCTGCTACTCTCTTTCATCTTGAAAATCCATAAATTGGTCAATTCTACCAACAGTAGGTCTTTACCTATATTCAGAGACAGGGATCTGGTTCCAGATCTATCGTTCACATCTCTCTGAACTTGGGGAAGTCACTTTATTCATTATTTCAGTAAATATTCTTTAGGCACCTACATCTTTTCAGGGCATGACTTCTGCTTTCATGGAATAAAGTCTATTGAAGAAGACAGACCATTACACAAGCCAGTGTGGCCAAATGCCATCATTGCTATTTTAGGGGACATGCAGAAAGTATTCTGTGCAGTACAGAGGAGATACATCTGTTCTAAAGGGGTCAGTTAAAGTTCTCTCATGTTTTAAGCTAAGACTTAACAGGTTAAATGAATCCCTGAGGAAAAAGTGTTTTGCTAAGAAGGAACTACTCCCAGCCGAGGACAGACAGGGAGACAAGTGTGCTATTGACATGGTATTTTAATTCGTAGAATTTCAATTCTCCAGGAATGTGGATTGTGGGTGGGAGCTTGGAGAAATCAAGGTGAGAGGGATGTAGAGAAATGAGGAAGGTCAAAGGAAGTGAGTCTGGAGAGGTGGTTAAGACCTTTGGTTTCTTCAAACACTTATAGTAATGATAATGTCCCCCTCACATGCACATTCTGAAAATATGGGGGGCATTGAAGGAGGCACACCAATAGGATTATAAAAGGCTCTGAATTGAGCCCCCATTCCTAGAATTATTAGAACATCAGTTCTCCAATATCCACTGCCCCTTCTTTGGCAGGATACCTGGGAGGCTCTGATGTTCTTGAAAGCCTTCAAAAATCTTCTTTGTGGTTTCTGAGGTCAATGTCTGATCAGATTCTTTGTAGCCAGAATGGCTGCTGGACTTGGAGTCTTCTTGGTTGTCAGTGGCCTAGGCCCGCTTGGATGCTCCTTATCCTTGCTGGGGATGACTTATGTGGCTCGGATGGTCATACCTCCCTGATATCACTCTTGTCTTCATGAGGTTCTCACCACTGTTTTTTAGTGTGGCAATGAACTGATCACTGTTCCTCTGTATTCAACTCCCAGAAATGACCTGGCTCTGTTTCTTACAGTGCCCCCTAGTGTTACCATGCTTTCATTTGCTCGACTCTTCAACCCACATTTTGGTTCAAGTTTCTATAGATCAGGGTAGAAATCACCTAAGATTGTCAGATTCAGCAAATAAAAATAGAGAATTCCCAGTTAAATTTGAATTTCAGATAAGCATTGCAGAATATTTAATTATTAAGTATGTCTAGTGTCTAACGTTGCATGGAAAATGCTAAAACATTTCTGTTGGTTACTAAAAATTCAGGTGTAAATGAATATTCTGCATTTTATCTGACAACCCTATAAATCTTAAATCCAAATTATAAGGTTCCTATTTCCTGGCCTCTTAGTACACTTAGAATGCAATTGGTATAACAGATAAAAATAAATAAATACTCCTTTTGTAAGCACATTCACAAAAGAATGTACTCAGGGGAATGCTGAGATGGACCAGGGCTGAATTCAGACACTTATAAAAGTTATGCTTTCCTTCAAGTTTAACACCTAAACCTAGCTTTGTGATGATAACCTCAGTTTACTGGAGCACAGACCCTGATTTTGATCTACAAATAAGTCTTTGAGGTTCTGATCACTTTCTTTTTTTAAAGAGAGGGACAATGAGAGAGAGAGAGAGAGAGAGTGAGAGAGAGAGAGAGAGACAGAGAGAGAAAGGGAATCAATTTTATTTAGTTTTTCACGTGTCTTTCATTGCTCTGAGATTTTGTTATGTACCTGGGGCTGGGGTTTGAACTCATGTACTTGTGCATGCCAGGCAAGCGCCATAACCACTGAGCCACCAATCCAGCCACTCTGATCACTTTTTATGTGCATTAAAGTTGTAATAGAATCTAATGATTCAGACATCTGAATTTTGAAAAGTCAAAATATTTGTGTCTTGATTAGTTCATACAAAATCATTTTAAGGGAAGTGCAGTGTGGGTAATTATCCCTATTTCCTCTTTCTGATATAAAATGGAATTTATTTCCAGGGGAAAGACAGTATATCTACATGGTGATAACATGTACAGTGTTACAGGTGTTGTGGAAAATGGTGTCGCAGTTCCTCAAAGATTACACATAGAACTACCATGTGATCTAGAAAGACCATTTTTGGGCATATATCCAATACAATTGAAAGGCGGTGCGTGAACAGACATTTGCACACCCACGTTCATAGCAGCATTATTCACAATAGCCAGAAGGTGAAACAACTCAAATATCTATCAACAGATGATTGACAATTATTCAGCCTTAAAAAGGAAGGAAGTTCTGGACCATGCTACAGAATACATGAACCTCAAGGACATTTATGTTGAGTGAAATGAGCCTGTCATGAAAGGACACATTTTCTCTGATTCCATTTATACAAGCTTCCTGGGGTGGTCAGATTCATAGGGGCAGAAAATAGAATGGAGGTTGTCAGGGCTTCTCGATATCTTTCATTGGGGGCACACCCTTGGAGGACATGATAGGACCCTGGCCCCTCCTCTTGCTCTCTCTCTTTGATGTCTGGACCCTGGGGTGAGCAGCTTCCTCTGCCATGAATTCCCTCCTTGATGTTACCTTACCACGGGCTCAAACCCAATGGGGGCAATATCTCCTGTGGCCAGAAAGCTTCGCAACTGAGAGTCAAAATAAACGTTTTTCTTTTATTACGTTGATTATCTCAGCTAATGTTATAGTATCAGAAAATGAACTAATTCAACAGCATTCAGAGCAATGATAGTTTATTTTATTATTTATTTATTTTTTATTTCTTGCAGGGCTGGGGATCAAACCCAGGTATTCGTGTATACCTGGCAAGTGTTCTACCATGAAGCCACACCACCCAGTCCAAAAAGATGTAAATTAATAATATAAATCATGCACTGTAATTTTTGTAGATTAAAAGGTTACTTCCTTAAACATTGTCTTAAACATGATGCTAATGGCTTCCCTGAGCACATGGTTCTCTAGATAATTCCCACCTTACATTTTTCTCCAAGACAATTTTAGTTCCCAGAAAAAAACCCTTAATTTGACAGTTTTTGCAACCAAAATACTGGGTGACTTGTTGGCTACGATCACAATTTCAGGATGTGGTTTTGCTTTTGCAAAAACTCTGTGGCATGAAAGCAGTCCATGAGCCTCCAAAGAGCTGACAACTTTTAAAATTTTGAGTAAAATATTTGGGAAAAAGTGGAAAATATTTAATATAACATACCTCAATTTTAGTGCCAAGGTGCTATTGACTCAGAAAAAGTGGAGAATGAAATAAAATTTTGCAATTTATTCAGTGTACTCATTCACTGTGCAAATAGGAACCAGATATCTAATATGTTGAATTTGATTTTATAAATGAACAATCAAATGCACGTTGGGAATACCATGAAATGCTTGTTTCCCACATAGTTTTTTTCCCGTGTGAATTTTCTGAATAATTGTCTAAATATTCATGTTAATGTCACCTGTGCGATGAAGCAGACACTGGGATGATACTCCAGAATCCTGAGAAGGATGAGAACAATGCCCTCAGCCCTTACATACTGTAGCATCCGCCCCACAAGAGGTCTATGGGCATCACTTGCATTTCCCTCTCTCAGTGCGTGTCCAAGGGGGTGGTCATTAAACCCGCTTCAGGTACTTTCCGTGCATCAAATACCCTGTTGATCACTGTTGTGACCACGCAGCCAGCTGCCTGCCCATTTTCTCCTTCTGGGCAGGGGAAGTACTTCACCTTTTAGTACTTCAGTGTTTATTCCCAGTTTTCCTATCTAGCAATTCTGGAAGATATATTTACTATCCTTCCCATATATTCTCTAAGCAAACTTTCCTGGGATGTTCTAAAATTCTGGAAGTGATGATGAAACTATTGGAACAGGAATAGGGGAGAGGTCAAGGACACATTCAGTGGGGGTCAAATCCCATCACCAGATGGCCAATAAACAAAGGTGAATACTGGAAGCCAACTGACCTGCCATGTTGTAGGAATGAAAGAAACAACTCACTGTATTCCAGAAACAGGAAATAATAGCCATAAAGAAAGAAATGTTTCCCGTTTTGTTTCATCAGTAATAAAATCTCATCACATGAGTTGTAATCAGTCTGTAACTTTATCCACATGATACTTCGGCCTTTGTTCTTTCTTTTTCTATGCCTGGTCTTTGCCTGGGAAGCATTTACAGGTCCACAGGGAGAGAGGGGCAGAAAAAGATCTGCTTCGTACCATTTGAGCTTTTAAAGAATATTTTCTTTCTTTCTTTCTTTTTCTACAAACCACAGCCAATTGCTGTTCCTCCCCTTTGAGGGAAGGAAGCCCGGGCTATACCTGCTTTTTCATCTCCTGTGTGGAAAATGTCTATCAGCTGGAAACCCTATGAGTCTTTTTTCTTGAGTCTTAATTTTCAAAGATTTTAGTTGTAAGCTGTTCTAGGCATAAGCTAAGGTTTCAGGCAGAGGTAACTTTAGTAGTTGAGCCTGATTCCTATCCCGCCCTTTGTCCTCCAGGGCTTTATGGGTAGCTTTCTGAGTGGATAAGCTCTGTAGCTAAGATGTAAACTGTGCTCCCTGGTATCTGATAAGGCGTCTTGGAAATGACACTTTAAAGGGAAAAAAGAAAAGAAAGGAAGAGAAAGAGAGAAAGAATGGAAGAGGGAAAGAAAGAAAAGGAGAAACTGAATCCAAAGGCTTACAAAGGGATTAGAATCATACACCACAGATGGAAAATTTTATGGGAGCTGGAGAAAATGTATAAGTGAAATATCAGTATCATAAAATAACAGGAAATAGTGTAATCTACCTGATGGAGAAAATTGTCACTTTCAAAAAACTATCCTAAAACATTCAAAATTGTTCTGGCTTTTGAGCCAATAAACTTTAGCTAAGCTGACCATGGGCCTTTCTCCTGCCAAACTCATATTTGCCAACAGAATCTCTGGATGTTTACAATTGAAAGTTTTCCATTATGGTTTTTTTCTAATTAAAATAAAGCCACCCAGGGGCAGATAGAAATCAAGCAATAAAGAAAGAAAATTGCTAATGATTTGGATGAATTACGATGCAGAAGTTTAGAGGAAAATTAGAATGAGTGTTGGAGAGATGGCTTCAAAGCAAATTTGGGGTCAACCAAAAGAAGTGTATGAGGGGGAAATCCTGTGTTTTCCTTTAATAAGTAATAATAATAATGCAATTTACTTTAAGTATGTGAGTGGTAGAAGATAAATCAGCAGATGAATGCCTGAGGCACTTACTCTGGGGAAATGTGATATTGAAATGATTTTGGCTTTGCTTTCTTTCCCTCCTCTTCAACTCTCTAGGATGGATTATATGACTTAGCAAGATATTGCTGAGCATATGAGATAAAGCATGCTCAGTTGCTTAGACAGGATATTATCAGGATCAATTTCCTGTTATCTGTGCAGATTATTTTGACAGGGATAATTATGGAATTCCCAAAAGTAGTAGTTAGAATTGGTTTCATAATCTGTGGTACAGATGCACACACACACACACATTCATATGTGCACACTCTATGCAACAACATGAAGGTTGGTCAGGTATTGTGCAAAATGCAGTACAGAATGGGAAGATGAGCTAGAACTCAGAGATGTGAATATAAATGTCAGAATGATTCAAGGTAGAAACTGATATATGTCATAAGAGAAGGGCAGATAAAACATTAAGGAGTTCAAAGAATGAATGAATAATTTAAAGATGGGATAGAGTCCAATAAAGTCTTAGAAGGGTAGCATTTATAACTGTGCCATTAAGATTTGACAGGATTGAGACGTAATCCAGAATAGGTTTGTATACATTTTAAATAGAGCTCTGTACATTTGTTGGCTCATTCACTTATTTAATGAATATTTATCATATAGTGGGTGTAATATGGGGATAGAGCAGGGAAGTCAATGGTCCAGTATCCCTCATGCAATTGATCTTTTGTCATGGTGGTGGTGATGTATTAGAATGTTTTCTTTATTTTATTTGAACATCTATTGATTTTGTACTGTTGGTATTAGCTGCAAAGTGAGTTAGTTTGTTTTTCCAACTAACTAGTTTGTACCTATTAGAAGATATTAGAGTAAATGTTAGGAAAGACAGAGGTAAAGTTCTAGTATGCATATATAAAACTTCAAGCAAAAATGATAGGATTTTTGTGATTTTGTAAGGAAATAATTTGAAGAGTCATACAGATTGCATATCTAGGATAGAAATTGGGATGGATAAAAGCAGATGATGCTGGCTAAGAAAATTTTTGTTTCCACTGGAGGTAAAGTATAAGAACGAAAGCAAGAAAGAAGTTTTTTCATATCAATTGTAGGACATTTTTGCAGAGCGGGAAGGAATATAAAATGTATGGGCTTGGTTAGGAAGCACAAGGTTATATTTAGAAGAAAAATGCTTCCAAACGTTATTTAAGGAATACGTAAGAATTAGTCCCTTGATGCATTTCAAATAACCTTCAAATTCTGTGTCCTACACAATTCTTGAATCTATCTTGGGAGATAAACTATGGAAGAAAAGAGAGATAACAATGGCTTCAAGATAATCTACACAGCTCAGATGAGTCCATGAACACACCTCGAACGGACCACTCCCACTTATGAGAAATTAGATAATAATCATTTGCTCATTTGAGGTTGTACAACTTATAGAAAATGATTTTTCAATATTTAAATTATTTTTGTTTTAATATATAGACTATGTGAATAAGATTTCAAAGAGGAATTAATCCTGTTTCTTTTCTTTCAAAGTTTTTTCTTTTTAAAAGCAGCACTGGGTATCTGTAAATCCACCTGTTATAGTCCAGATATTTTAGAAAACAGCATTGGAGGCAAAAATTAAAAGGCCCACAACTGACTTTGGAGAACAAGCCTCGGACATTGGGAGGGAGGGAGAAGTTGCCCAGAAGAAAGAGAAAAATGGGAGACAGCGTGAGGATGGATTGTCATTGATTGTTGCTTCTCAGCGAGTTGCAAAGACACATAAAAGGACACTCAAAAAGTTCACTCGTCTTATGGAGAAGAAATTTCTGGGAGTCTTGCAAGGAGAAACATATCTGAAGTTAGTCCACAGGGATAATAATGGAGAGAGAAATTTTTGCTGAGTTCCTGGTCTCTTGTTTCCCACTGGTCAAGATTCAACTTCTGGGAAGTTAATTTTCCTGAGGTTTAGTTTGACATCTTCCTCCTTGCAGCCTCTTAGGAAGCCAGATCTTGTGAGCCCAATTTTAGTATTCTAGCCAAGTTTGAAAGGGAGGGACCATTGGCATGTGTAAGAAACTGATAAAGAATAAAGGAGAGAGTGGAGGGACTGTTAAGAAAACCACACGGTCTATATCCAATACACCAACAAAGGGATAGTAACAAAAATCCACCCCTACGCATTTCCTTCGCCTGTGTGAATCATTTGGCTCTGATAGCACATTTCATTCTAGTCTCTCTTTTTCTTTTCTTTTTTTTTAAGAGGGAGAATGAGAGAGAGAAAGAGAGAATCAAGCGTATTTAGTTTATCATCTGGCTTTTGTTGCTCCTACACTTAATTGTGTATGTAGTGCTGGATCCTCATGCATGCCAGGCAACTGTGATATGGTTGGGCCACCACTCCAGCCCCTTGTTCTAGTCCTAATTAGGCCATTCCCTAATTAAATCTTCACAAACTCCACAGTAACAGTAACAATGTAGGATGTCCTTCTCGATCTCTAGCACTCAGCACAGGTTTTAACATAAAACATGTCTTCAAAAATACCAGAATGAAAAGAAGAGTAGGTAGGAAAAACTGAAAAAGTGAGGGGTTAGTTTCTGTGACTAAAAGCATTCATTATTTCATTTACCTTTCCATCAAATGTGTCCACATCAACCCAGTCAGTAATGACTTTTTAAACCAGGCTTCCTAGTAGGGATGTGTGGAAAGTACAGGGGAAAGAAGCACATGTATTCAAAAAATTCTCTGGGTGATTATGGTACATCCTCACTTTCCTCCACACAATAGCAGTGTAACAAAGTGACCCACCCCCAACAATTTAGACTAACAGTGCTAATAAAGGTGACAGCATTTTCAAAGGCGTGTAAATGTAAATAGGAAAGTTAGAGCATTTTAGGAAAAGTGACAAACTTTATTTTGGGAAGTATAGTATGTTTGCCTGATTCCTTTCACTGTTTAATGAAACTCTCCATTATGTTCATTGAGTTGACCTTCTGAACAGGGCAGAAAATATCTGGTGGCGTCTATTCCGTACTACCTGAAATTTCTTTACGAGAGTGAGTGCACTTCCATAACAAGCCATATGGAGATGCCAGATACAGTCTCCTTCCCCCCACATAATTTTAGAAAGAAAGCATTTCTAAAATAAACTATTAGTTCCCTAAATTGGAAATGGGAGTAGGCAAACCATGAACGGCTTTTCCAAAAATGTACACTGTGCTGATGGTGGAAGTTAGGCTTACGTCACAGTCATGCCTGGGGCTCTCCTTCCTGATCTGGTCACTGTTTTCAGCTTTCTTGGGGTTAAACATAGCCCAGAAATAATGTTACTATAAAACAGAATAGAAAACACAGGCTCCACTTAACTTGATTTCTCTAGATCAGGGTGGGTCACTGTTATCCTGAAATAGCGTGTGAACAGCACAATTTTCTCAAACCCCTTCTAACATATTAAATTACCAAAAGCAGTTATATTTTATCTGCAGTATCAGCAAGATCATATAACACAGTGTAGGGTGGTATCACTTAACAAGTTGGACTTAAAAAAAAAACCATGGTGGAATATGGGAAAGAATAGGGCACTAATGCATACCACAGCATATTTAGCTCTTTACAGTCTTATGGTGAATTAAAAGCTTTAAATGGGACTAATTGGCTCAGAATCCATGTGCTCTGCAAATGAGATGCTCCTCTCTTATAAACCAAACTCAAGACTGATACAGCAAAGGGGACTGGCCATGTGCAATAATTATACCCTTCTGGTTTGGCATAAGATATGTTCAATATAGTCCTCTTTCTTCAGAACTTGAAAGAGAATGAAAAAATATAGGTGTTACTTTACCAGGTGAACCAAGAGGGGAAAGAGAAGGAGATACAGTTGAATGAAAGATGAAAATGTTTTGTTATCTTAATCTTATCACCTGTAGATTTCAAATAGACTCAATCCTCTATAATTAGAATATTTAAGCTTAGTCTTGGGGAGGAGCACATCTAACTCACTGAAAGATTTGTTTAATGTAAAATAGCTTTATTAATTATAACAGAATGTGTTACTTAATCTAAACGCCAGTGAATTATTCCAAAATTGTAGCAGGTCTGTGACCTAGACCATTCTTTTAGTTTCTGTTAGCCCATTAATAAACTTTTTGTGGTTTTGAAAATGATTTACTTTGAAGTTTAACAGCCCAATAATATTGGTTACAATAGAATATAAACATATTTATATGTGTTTTAAGGTTTTATGTTACAAAGAAACAAAAACAAATTGAAAGAAAAGCCCCCAAACCAAAAATCCCAAACTGCCACAATCTCTTGATTAGATAATATAAAAATGGTACTTTTAAAGGTACAGATTGTCCCCAACTTATAAGGTTTGACTTAGGGATTTTTCAACTTTATATGTGAACGTAAAAACTGCTCTTAAGTTTTGAGCTGTGATCATTTCTCATACCAGTGATGTCTGGCTGGATCCTCTGGAGATGCTGGGTCTCAACAGTGAACACACTCCCATCAGTCATGTGGTCACCAGGGGAACCGTGATGCTACACAGTGTGCTACACCGTGTGCTAAGTTGCTAAGCTAGGATGTCAGTAGGGTGGGAATATTCAATTCATTTTTTATTTACACTATTTTCAATTTTGGTTGAGTTTTTCAGGATATAAACCAATCATAAAATTAGAAGTGTGTGCATTTTCTTTTTCACTGACAGCAAACAAGTGAAGGGTAGTGCAATCATGTATTGTTCCACAGTGTGTATGTATTCTGGGAAGTATGCCACTTTGTGATTTGGTTATTGTGTGACCATCATAGAATGTACTTAGACAAACATAGAAGATATAGGTCAATCACTACACAAGGCCTCTCCATGTAGTCAAGACCCACAGTGAACATGTAAAACAATCAGAGGCTGCCGCTGGTGTAACACAACATATTATTTTACAGTAACCTTTTAAAAAATAAGTACTTCTAAAACAAGGATTAAAAGGTAAGGTACAGGGGAGCTGGAGTGGTGGCTTAGCGGTTATGGTACTTGCCTGGCATTCGCGAGTACACGGGTTCAAACCCCAGCACCCATGTACACAACTAAGTGTCAGAGCAATGAGAGCCATGTGAAAAACTCAATAAAAATTGATTCTCTCTTTCTCTCTCTCTCACTGTCATTCTCTCTTTAAAGAGAAGAGAAAGAAAGGGAAAAAAAAGTAAAGTAGTTCAAACCCCAGCACCAGGTACACAGCAAAGTCTCGGAGCAATGAAAGCCACATGAAAAACTAAATAAAATTGTTTCTTGCTTTCTCTCTCTCTCTCTCACTGTCCATCTCTCTTTAAACAAAAAACAAAACAAAACAAAAAGTAAGGTATAGTAAATGCATAACCAATAATATGTTTGTTACCTGTATCAACTATCATGTACTACTGTGGGCATTATCTATATATCCTTCCATACAACTGTTAGGGAGGTAGGTTTGTTTATAGCAGCATCACCACAAACATTAAGTGTTGTGTTGCTCTATGGCATTACACAGCTATAACACCACAAAACAACAGGAATTTTTTGGCTCCATTGCAATCCCATGGAACCATTGTAATATAGGTAGTCCATTGTCAACCTAAATGTCATTATGTGGTGTTTGGCTGTACAGTTTTTAAGGATCCTCTGATCCTTAGTAGATGATGGAGAATCCCAACATTTAGCATAACTTTATTTACTGGCTGTTTCCAGTAAACATATTAGGTAAAAATAATCCATGATTTGGTTAATAAATGTATGTCTTTTACATCAGCATACAGTTAAATTGACATGCCTTAACTCACTGGAGGAGAACGCCATTCTGACAGGGGAAAAAATTTTGCTCAGTCCTGGGTCCTGTCCTTAACTCTTACAGAATGATTTGGATAGAAGCAAAGGTGGGGAGCCCAGGTTCACAGACACAAAGAATCATGTAGTTTCAAGAGATGTTCAAAGTCATCCAAGTGACCCAATACCAAAACCCTTTCCTTCTACAACTTACCAGCTATTAACAATTTATACTCTTCAATTCTTCCTGTGGTAGAGATCTCACTACGTAAGGCAACCCACTCCATCTTTTGATAGCTATGACCTTTAAAATGTTCTTTCTTTTTTATCTATCATCTATCTATATCTATATCTCTCTATCCTTATATATATATATATATATATACACATATATATATATGTCTAGACATACACACACACACACACACACACACACACACACACATATAATGTGTATGTCTGTGGTGATGGGGATTGAATTCAGGGTTTCACACATGCTAGGCAAGTGCTCTACAACTAAGCTACATCCCCAGCCAACAAAAAAGAAGTTCTTTCTTAAGATGAGCTTTATAAAGTCTGCCAACCTGTAATTTTCCATCTGGGTGCTCTACTTTTGCCTCTGGAAAAAATATAAACTACACATGATTCTTTTTCTATATGGTAACTGTTCAAATATTAGAAGATGGCCATCATATTCCTCTGAATTTTTTTCATTTTTCTATGTTATACACTCTATTATGAGGCCAAGTTCCTCCACTGTACAATTATATTATTAAGTTTTTGGAAAACAAATGTAGAACTTCATATTTACATCTCTTAAGTTTGCTTTTGTTAAGAGAAATGCGGATAGCTAAGATACAAGAAATAATTCAATCTTACCATCAATGAAAAAAGTTAAAACAATGAAGTACCACTTGCAACCTAAAAATGAATAAAGGTTAACAAAAAAGGAAATGAAGAATTTTGGCAAAGGAGCAGGAAAACAGGGACCTTCATGCTCCACTGGTGGAAGAGTAAACTATATGGTCATTTTGGAAATCAAGTTAGCAATATGTATGTCAACAATCATAATTTGGGGGTTATCATAAGAAAGTAATCATTTTGGACAAAGATTCAGTTATAAGAATGGTCATGGCAATGGTGTCCAAAATGAGATTGCAAACAATAATGGTTAAACAAATTATAGAAGGCCTATTGTGATAGTGGAAAATGGTATCATAGAAGAATATTTAATGATGTAGCTTTTAATGGAAAAAATAGATTGTTCAATAGCATGTGAAGATTGATCCATG